>VDFB02321003.1:0-83102 GCA_007258455.2 Sequoia sempervirens | reverse complement strand
TTAAATTTATGATGTATTTGAATAGTTATTTGGATAATATGCTCACAATGCGGACTAACATTAACGTTATTGGTGTTTTGTTGTGCTGACCTCGCCCTTTGCTTGCAGGATATATGGAATCGGCCGCAGGAACTTCAGGGGCCTCCGCCGAAAAAGACAAGGGTAAGAAATCTGGGAGAGCCGCTCGTGGAAAGGGCGATAAGGACCAAATGAAGTTTCAATTTCAGGGGGAACCGCTCCAGTCAAAGGTCTCGACTGACTGGAAAGAGATCTCGGATACCAATATCGGCTAGGTGGACATAGATGAGTTCACCCAGAGGGTCAAAGTGGACCCTAAAACAAAGAATGCCCGGTTGATACGCCAAAGTGGGATTGCCAAAGCTGTCGGCTTCCCTCCCTCTCTGATAGCACCTGAACTGGTAATGGCTTGCCGAGAAGCCTACCAAACAGATACCAGAACAATCGTGGACAAGGAGGGGAATATCCTGGCCGACATGTCCCCGGCAGGAATCACAAAAATGTTCCACATTCCCACTTTCCCGCACATGCAGATCCCCACTTTGGAGCAGTGTCAGGCGGCATGGGATGCCAATCCATTGGGCTGCAAGAAGTCAATTAACATTTACTGGCTAAAGGAGAGACGGGGCAGCGCTGCAAAGGTCCCCAAAGAGCTGTTCCGCAGCGACTTTCAAGAAGATTATCACGACTTGGTGACTATGCTCAGCAGGATCATGGGCCTCCCAGCAGCCGCCTACTTCCAGGAGTGGATGGCTTACTATATTGAGCAAATCATACGAGGAAACGAGGACGTGAAAACCAAGAGCTCGTTCGATTGGGGGAGTATTATCAGCAACTGCTTCCACGAGCAGTTCGTGAATGTCAAGAAAAGCAACAAGTTCTACATGACCTCATACCTGGTGTACTCCTTGGCAGGTCAGAGACAGTATAGTGGACTCTTCACGGCGCCGGATGGGGATCACAAATGAGGGCTCAAGCCTTTTGACCGGTACCCTTAGCTACAATACCGCTACTTCAAGAAGGAGTACTGTCGGGTCAATGATGCCTTCATAGGCCACATTATCAGGTTGGTGGCCGGGGACTTCGAGATAAGGGTATCCCACAGCGCCAGGGAACTCCTGAAGGAGTATGCCTTCTTATACATTCAATTCCCCAAGTTCACTTACATCCGTGCCCAAAGATTCACGGAACGGCCGAACAAATTGCCGAGATACCCGAACGATAGGATCATTCTCCTGGAGCTTTCCCGGCAGCTCCAACATATTCAGGCAGTCTTCGGCCAAAAACACGTAGCAGGGATCCCCTATCCCATGACCCTCGGCCAGGGCCTCTATCGACTGCAAACATCTCAATGCGCCGGCAGCTCAGAAAATGAACTCAAAGAATATAACTTTGAATGGTACACGGCTCGCCCACGGATGGACCCACATGGCCATGTCAGGAAGGCCCTAGGGCCGGCATACGCCCACAAGTACCATGTTGAATATTTATGGGCGGATTGTAAAGATGATAAGGAGGTCCGCCAGAGACACTACATGCGAATGACAGTGCAGTTTTTAAGGAGAGTACAGCTGTTTCCGGTACCGGACCAACTTGAAGAGGATGAGTCCGCCCTGGTGCACCCGAGGTACTCTGCGGTTGCCGACCTGGCAATCCCCTCCATCGACTGGGATGAACAAGAGGTTGAGGACCTAGATACCATCACCCAGCCTATCATAGCTCGCACTAGGGAGTGGGTCGACGGGCGGGTCGCTCGACTGAAGCGACAGGGGGTGGCTCTAACATATGAAGCGCTCAAGAGCGGGCCAGGCGCCACGGAGGACGTTGCCGCCTCTACATTAGCTGGTGAGACTTCCAAGTCTCCCCCCGTCACCAGGTCCCAGAAGAGAAAAGAAGCAGAAACAGCACAGTCTGCGGACCCCACAGAGCAAGCGACGAAGGACACAGGAGGCTCATCTCCCAAGAAGCTCAAGAGAACAGTGATCACAACGGAGGCGCAACCCCCTTTGCTCCTTCCTCCCCCAACTGGTGCACTGCCCGCTTCTCAAACTATGGTCGCATCATCTCCGCCGGCAGTGGACATCTCTGTCCATCTCGCCCCTTCGCCCCCGGCCGGGTCAATTATCAATGTTGACTCCTCCTCTAGCATGACCACCTCCCCTTCCTCTGCTGCTGCCATGTCACCCATTACCTCCCTGCCTCTAGCAACAATCCCATCGCCGGTTCCCCTTTCCACTATGCCCGAGGCTATTACACAGCACCTGCAGAGTCTTCCCCCCGAGCTCTCGCAACTCCTAATGGACCCCGCACTCCAGGCGGCCCTCGCCCAAGCCCTAGCAACAGCTCAGCCTTCGCAACCGCCAACAGGTCCGCCGGCCATGGAGGCCACAATGCAGATTTCCAAGGAGTTGGAAGAGCTGGAACAAGAGGCTTCGAAGCCTATCGAAGAGGAGGCTGATGATTATTATGAGCAACCCGAATATATGCACAGAACCATCGACAAGGTGGCCTACGAGGAAGAAGAGACGAGCTCTTCCAAGGGCGGGGATGGAGAGGATGGCTCGGGCGCCAAGGAAATTATTCGGGTCTTTGATGAAGACGAGGAAGAAGAGTTGGCTCAGCAGCCAAAAGATGTTGGGGAAGAGGCAGAACAGTCGCCACGTAATGAAGAAGGACAGCCACAAGAGAGGCAGCCTGAAAAGAATTTACCTGAGGCCGAGACCCACGTTGTGGAGAGCCCCGAACCCGAGGCTGCTGAGGAAAGGAAAGAAGAGGGGGCAGCAAAAGAACAAGATCCCACCCAGATATTGACCACCAAGGCACCCGTTAAGCGCCTCGTGTTTTATCAAGACTCTGACGAGGAGGAGGATGCTGCCAAGGAAAAGAAAGAGCTTCAAAAGGAGGAAGAGGCAGAGATCTTACAATTAACGGAGAAGGGTGAAGGCAGCCATGAGGCACCCAAAGACAAATTTGTCATGCCCAACTGGCTGGAAAAGCAGCTCGAAAAGACTACTCCTGTTCTGAGCGACCCGAGGTCGAGATTGGAAGCCATCTTGGCTCGATCCCTGACCGTAACAAAGAAGGAGAAGAAGCCTAAGGTTTGTTCCAGGATAACCATGGACGCTTCTGGCTCCCGGGCTGCACAAGTAGCAACGCCAACTGTTGGCCAGGCCGGGGTAAGCTACAATATCTCCACGATTGACCTGGGGACAGCAACTAGGGAGCAGAAGGTCGGACATCTGGAGGAGTCCGTGGCCACGGTGGTGCATCTGATTAAACAGGACAAGGTCACTAAAGATGAGCTAAAGGCGCAGGTTGCTGCCCTAACCAACTACATCCAGCAGTGGTCTTCAATAGACGACCTCCCCACTACCTCGACGGCCGCGCCACAGCTGCTCTCCAAGGAACAGATAGATAAGCTGGAGAGGAGGAAAAACTTGGAGAAGACCACGGAGGATTGGTTCCAGCGAGTTGCGAGCGTCGGAAACGTAGGAATCGGCTTGGCTGTGCAGATAGCCAACAAGTTCCTGGACTTGGTTCAATCCTTGGAAAGCACGAAGAAACTCTGCATCGGCTTCCCTGCGATCTACGACTCCGCCTTCCCAAGGGTTGAGGCCATCCTTCAAATGCCAGAAAGCACGTGGGAAGAAAAGCTAGAACTGAAGAAGGAGGATCACTGGTTGGTGGATGTGTGGCGCAGAGACCTCATCAACCGGAAGGAGAGGATGGAACAAATCCAGAGCAGGGTGGATCCGGATATTGCATGGATCAAGGAAATCCGAGCTGAATGCGCCGAGTACCTTAAGCTGATAACGGGCCATGATATGCCCACGGTGCAATTGGATGCAGGAAAGGTTAGGTCATACTTTGAGGAAAGGATGAAGGACGGGACAGCCGGAGATATCACAACGGACTTCCTGAGTTTCGCTGCCCGTGCCTTCGATAGATCAGAGCTATTCAGAGATCAGGGCTCAAAGTATGATGAGGACTGGAAGCGGCTGGAAGACAACGCCAAAGAATGGAGCTACCAGGCGTTGAGATGCGAAATCCTCGAGGTAGACAAGCTCCAAGCCATAATCCTAAAACATATCGAACACACAGCCTCCGAGGAGCAACCAGACAGCCCAGCCAAGGAGAAGGACCTCCCAGAAGAGTAGCTACAGCCAAAGAAACAGCAATTAGCTACAAGACAAAAAGCAAATAGTGTCATCCGCTAGATGACGAAATAGGGAAAGGACAAAGAATGTTTTTAAATTGTAAATCTATTTGGGGGTAGGTGAAACCCTATTTTGTAATGAATCGTGGCCACACAATGGAAATGAATCTTGGCCATTCATTTGGTTTTTTGAAAACTATAAATAGAGCACTCCCCTCATTTGCAAAGGAGAGAGTTGAGTTGTTGTAAAGGCATGCTGCTGAAATTTATGAGAAATAGCATTGACTTGATGCATTTCCTTGTTTTCTCTCATGTCAATTGATTCACTTCTCCAATATTAGATGTTAGCTTAGATCTCTTTGTTGTTTAGTTAGTTGTTCATGATTATTTGGATAATCTTAGGAATGCTGTTGGCTGTTCATGAAAATTCCTGCTTTGTTGATGATCCCTTAGTCCATACTTTTTGCTGTTTGCTGAAGGTAGATAGCTTTGCAAAGTTAGCCTGGACTTGATTAAAGCTGCCCCAAACACTTATCTTTAGTTCATGCATGTATGTGGTGGATGAAGGATAAAAATCTGCAGCCCTTAGAAGATAGCACAATTTTCATGATACTGTGAAATCCTTGGTTAAGTGGGATATTGTTTTGAAGGAATTGTCCATTGCAGGAACTCCATTATCACTGTTCGCAGCAAGCTTTAGGCTTAGGAACTTTTCTTCCCCTTCGCTCTTTTTTCACTTTCTTTAGAAACTGAACAATACCAAGGTTCATTGCATCTTATAAAGCCAAATCTAACAACCAGATGGAGTTTGAGACTGTTGTTTGAACCTACAGCCAACGCATAACTGCTTTCATGCTAAAAAACTCCTTTTCGAAGATCCAACTTCATGCTTTGTGCTCACACTTTGTATTTATGTAAGGCCGCCTTGTGATTCCAGCAAATCACATCAAACTACTGAGGTATTTTAGCACTGTCATGACCTGACACCCGAGAGACCTTGGGATAGTGTTCTGCAACTCGATTGTGGGAGATTGTCTTTCAAGAGAGGTAGTGCACCTGTGCACTGCCTGTGTTGTGAAGTGCATAAAAACACCATCAACACCTTTCTCTTTAGACCTTCCTCACACATGCAAAGCATCTTGGAAGCCATCATTCATGTTCTTTCTTCTCATTTATTTTGAGAGAATAATAGCAATGATATTTTATATCTTTATATCTACATTACCACCACTTATGACAATTATTAGATTTTCCTTAGATTTGAGCAAAGAATAAAGCAAAAGAATAAACTTATCCTCATCTTCTATCTTAACATCTACTAATACAAGTTGACTTATAATCAAATTAAAATAATTTACATGATCTATAATAGAATCACAATCCTTCATATTTAAAGAATATAAATGTATTTTGAGATATAATTTGTTGTAAAAACTTTTAGTTTGATAGATTTCACCTATCCTCTTCCACAACTTGAATGTGGTATCTTTAGTAGACATTCAAAAGGATAGAATCTGCAAGACACAACCGAATGGCTCCTCGTGCCTTTTCCATTTTTTTTAATCTTCATTGTTCATTGTAAATGGCTTTGTTTCTTATGAAACTATCAACCACTGATATCTCTTCAAGGAGATCTTCCATCTTCAACTCCCACACCTCATAACTAATACAATTGAATTTCTCAATATCCTAATGAAAGGTAGTGGCCATGGTATACAATCTTCTTCACAAATTTGTAAGATCTACAATTCAATATCTCCCACTACAATCAAAAAACCTTAAACCCTTAAGAGAAATTCATCCCTCTCTCAACAAAATTGTTAGCTCTTATATCAAATATTGGAAATCAAGGTAGAAATGTTGCAATGATAACTTATACCTTGACTATCAATATTTGGTATCTTAGGATCATCATGTGTTCATTTTTATTTAGTGAAAACATGGAGATTCCTTGAACTCTTTCCTTTTTTGAGTGTGAAGAACTTGGGAGAGCTATGGAGACTAGTGGTGAGAGTTATGTTCTAGCAAATTTTTTTGTAGGTTTTGTATATCTTTGTGGATGTTCGTTGGTACTACATGATATTGGTTACACCTTTTATGTGATGCTATTGGTGGATCTTTGGATTCTTTGATCATTTTTATATTTGGCATTACCTAGATGCAATGTGATTTCTTGGATTTGTATGTTCTTCATGGACAAGTTTAATACATGGAGCTTATGATTGCATTTTATGGGTTGGATATGTTAACAGAATGAGATTTACTTGTTATGATATGTATACCTTGTATTTTGAATACAGTTAGTTGGATGTGTTAGTAGCTTTTTATGGTTGCTATTTCAACTATGGTGACTATTTCTTGACAGATATTGACGCATAATTGTTACCATTGGATTTAGTGTTTGTGGTTGGATATCAGTTGGAGATAGGACATATGCTTCTATGTGATAGTTAGTGTGACATATCTTTCGATGGGATCTTCACTTTTGTGCATTGGAATGATGGAGGATGAGAGGTTTCATGTTTGAGATGGAGGTCACCTTGATTATTGTTGCAATTATCTTGATGGAGCATATGGAGCACTTCGATTCGTTGATGGTACATGTTGACTATGGTATATTGATGATTGAGTTTACTTTTTACCCCCCTTATTCAATGTATATAACAACTGGGAGAATGTTAGGAAAAGGTGTGTTATCCACCTTGTATAATGTTATAATGTAGTTCAATATTATTTTTGGTGCACCTAAGAGATCTAGGGATGCATGCATAACATAGGTTAGACATTCTTGGGGTCACTTTAAGTGTTGTATGTAACATTGGGATAAATATTTAATATGGGTTTGCACATTGGGGAAATATTTAATATTGAGAAAACTTAGTATCAAAAAGTAACTGAGAGGGTAAATGGTTTTGTAAGCTCATGGTATTAATCACATGGTTTATATAATACCGCTTGGTGGTTTTGTGCAAGCTTATGTCTATAAAAGAAAGCACATTTATGGTTATCTAAGGCTAGCTATTTTGGCTAAGGGGCTTGAGTGTGAGCATCTCTTTTATGTTGCACCTGACGGGATTTGAAGCATTGCATGGGATGTGTGGTTGTACATGCTAGCTCACATGGAATGCATGTATAGATCTAGATGTTTCAAAAGTGTTCATGGAGACTTTGAAGATGTATTGTAATATTTTCATTATTGAATAATATATGAATGATAGATGCTTTTAGAGGTTGGGTTTTACCTCTTGAGGGTTATCCTAGGGTATATATTGTGTCATCTTTGATGGTATGTTCAATGTTTTCTATTCTTTTGTAAGTGGATTTTGAATACTTGTTTACACGATTTTCTTTATTTGGGTTATGTAAAAATTATCATAGATGGCTACAAATTTTCTTTCAATCATGAAAATCTTTTCCTTCTTTTAAGCACATATCCATTGATATCAAATATACTTCTCAAGTTCATAATATTAAAAATTTATTGTAACTTTATTTCCCATTTGAGATTTTATGCATATTTAAAAAAAAAATCCTTTTGATTTATCCAAGTAAGTGGATCATTGTCATAAAACTTACACATATCCACCTTCAGTAGCAAGTTCTAAGAGCTAGAATACATGCTAGCATTTGGATCAAGCTTGAGTTGTCCTAATGATCCACCTGTTAACACAGACCGACTGCCACTACACCAAAAGCCTAAGCTATCAATGAGGGCGTCATCGAAGAGGTTTAAGGGGTACCGATGAGGGTTGAGGGTCCCACGTGACAACAATTTATCCCCGAGTCGAGAGGTCAACAGACACAGTCGACTGCGAGACAAAAAGAGTGTCAAGAGTGGGAGTTGAACCCTCCCCAACATAGTCACCAATTTTGTTAACACAGATTGGCTACCACTACACCAAAATCCTAAGATGTCAGTGAGGGCGACATTGGAGAGGTTTAAGGGGTACCGACGAGGGTTGAGGGTCCCACGTGACAACACCACCCTAATTAACTAAAATATTAGGAGTGGGTAGGGTGTAGGGTTGTGCATTTGGTTGTGAGTTGAATAGATTTTGGGTAGAATATTTGGAGTGATGATAATACCATATTGATGTTAATTGATTCTCCTAACTCTAAATATGTATCCTCTTTGTTAGGATTTTTAATTGACCTATGTAGGTTATTTTTCCTTAGCCTTTAGTCTATTGCCCCATCATGTTGCAACCAAAGTAATTTTGATAATAACTTACTCAAAACAAGTCAAAATAAGTTGTAATTTGTATTGTAACTTACTTGATCCTAGACCTCTCTTTGGAGAAAATTTATCCAAGAAACTTGATGGTTTCTAGCCTTAGATGTGAATTTGGTGAAAAACTTATTTCATAAAAGCACCTTCACAAATGCTTCAAATAAGATTGAATCTAGATCATAGCTACTTCAATGTGATCTTGATCAATCCGCTAGAATTTTTGAAAAAATCATAAAACTAAGAGAGATATGCACTTTATAACCTAAGCTCCTAAATTGAAAAATTGCCTTGTTTTTTTCCTTCTAGATTCCAAGATCATGCTCTAATGCCACTTGTAATGAAATTACATGCACAAGAAAAGAATGTAATAGGAAATGAGATGCAAATACTTGATAATAATAAACCATTTCTAGAGTGCAATCCTCAATCCTTCAATAAGAATAGACGCAATACCTCTTATATAGACATTGTTAGGTAATGTTTGTATTATAGTTCCAATGAGATCAACTTAATATATAATAATTATATTTAAGAACTTATAAATAACTCAAGGAGTATGTGAACTATAGTTTGTTATCACATATCCCAATATGATCAATAGATTAAGAGCATACCAACCACCTCCTAATCATATTGTGATACAATGATCTTCCTTCACCAACTCTTAAAAATATTGTTTATAATTAAATTTTACGTTTATATTTTATAATTAAAATCATTACAATGAAAAAAAATTACTATCCATCTCAATATATGTGAAGTCTACTATAAATAAAAGATTCAAACTAATATTAATTAAAGAAGTTAAAATTAGATTCTTAAACCCCTATAAAATGGTAGAGAGGCCTTGCTGCGAGACCTAGACTTCTAAAAATATTTTATAATATGTTAGATGTAGTGAATTATACCTTAATAACAAACCCTTTGAGTATAATTTTTAAATTTTAAATTTAATATGATATGCTAGAAGACTTTTGAATAGGTCTGAAAAATATTAATTACATTCACGTCTTATGCATTGACCAATCCCTGCCGGCAGGAGTATTGTCGGTGAACAATAAAGGAATCGAAGCTTAAGTGTAAGAATAAACTGAAGTAAAGTTTCTCTATGTGTTTTGTTTTGTTATAATAATGTTTGATACTTTTAGTCTATGTTTATATAAATTTTTCTATGTGTTTTGTTTATTTGTTTTTGATAAGGAAAAGTAGGTTTTGAAGGGGGCCCGAAACCCTTTACAACGACGATAAGCTGTAAAAAAGACTAAATTTTTCTATGTGTTTTGTTCATTTGTTGTTATAGAGGAGAGGGGCCCATAATGGAGCATGGTCCAATAGTGGGGATAGAAGTAGTCCTCAGTGGGCCCCATAGTAGAGCACTTTAATATCCAATTGTAAAACACTTTTTATAAATAAAGTACGCAAAGTGACAAATCATGTGATGCCACATCAACGCACCAATAAAACATGACTTAGTGCACCACTATCAGTCTCACTTTATTTTTGGCCTTTTTGGATACCTCAACAAAAAGCATGTTGATGTGGCGTCATATTTGATGATGTGGCCCTAAAACGAAATATAGAAGCACACGAGTTGCCAAATAAACTATTGTATAGAATTGGGAGTGATTTGAAATTTCCACATAGGATTTTGAGAAACGTGAAGTTAGGGCGATCCACTATGGGCCCCTCTCCCCTAATAATGTTTGATACTTTTAGAGTCTATATTTATATAAATTTGATTTTAATATTATTATTTATATAAAGAGCAAAGTTCATATAGACTGCATTATTGATAAGAAAATTATATTTATAATAGAATAAATGATACATAAATTGTTCTACCAATATTTTTCAACATTATTTATAGTTTATAATTAAAATAATTTTAAGACATTTACTATATTTTTTTAATATAGTAAAAAAAATCATGTAATTTTGTGTTTAAATAAAATGAAACTTAAATTTTATCATACTTGAATATATTTAAAAAATTAAAGTGACCTAATATTATTTATATAATTAATTTGAATAAAACAATTATTTAAATTAAATAGGTCATACAAGAGGTGTGACTATTTTTAGAGGTTTTGTTGGTTTACCTACCTTTATTTATCTTTTCAATGTGGAGAAAGATATAATAATATGGGAAAGTTATTCCTTGAGATTGTAATTATAGAAGGATAGAAAGATTTGATTGTGAAAAGGAATTAAAAAATTGTGAAGATTTTTTGATTAAAAATATTTCAATATGTGACAAATATATATGATTTTAATGATATTAAATTAATATAATTAGTTAACAATGATTATTAATATTCATGTAAGAGTACTTTAGCGTTAAGCAATCTTATATCATCTAAAAATAAGTTTTTTATTTTCTTTTGTTTCATAGGTTTTTGAAGTTGTTGGAATTTGAACTTGTAGTTCTAGTAGTATTTTTGTATCAAGCTTAATTAATATATTATAATAATGTGAATTTTTTTGGTTGGAAATTTGTTCACTCAAAGAAAAGAGCCTAAAGTATAATTTAAACCTATGTGATATCACCTAAGACAAAGTTGATCACCTAAAGACTACCTAGCAGCATGGAAAAATTTATAATTCCTACTTTGCATCTTGAGATGAAGCATGATATCAAATATTTAAATTATTGAGTCTAGATTTATTTGTCAATATCTTATAACTTACAGAAGGATTAACCAACTAGAAGCATCATCATACCTGAAACAATTTCCATGTTTGACCCTTTAGAGTCATCATTAGTCCTTATGGAAGCTTATATAATATCACCAACTAATTAGAAGATATATTAACCTCAATATTTTGAAAAGATGGCTCTAAATTATAGAATGGTCATGGGAGGTCATCCCTCTATATTGGAAGTGCTATTGGGGTTACTAAAGAGACATGTATAAATATCCAAAAAGTGGGAACCCAAGGAAGCAATGCGCATTCATGATATTTAGTTTAAGAAAGTGTGTAAATTGAGGAGGCTCATGCAGATTCTATAATAGTATGTAGAATCATTGATTGTTGTAATAATTTAAGGCCAAATGGTGTGTTGAGTTATAATACTTCAAGGCTTGACTGTGTATTGAATCATAAGGCTTCAAGGCCTTAATTTATTTCTAAGTGGCTTGATGTATTATTGTTGATCAATAGATATTTCATTTCTAAGCATTTTAGAGTCATTATGTGTTGATTAATATGTTATGTTTGGATTTTTTATTGTGCAAATAGATATTCAGAGTAGTGGTTCCATATATCATTTAATTTATAAGAGCATGTAGATAGAAGTGTCAATTATGGGATAATTTGAAAGCACTAAGAGTAAAGTGTAGATAGAATTGTCAATTTTGATGTAATTAACAAGCTTGAATAGGAGCTCTAATAGGAGGTGATATATGCCTATGGGTAACCTAGTGTTCTTAAATTGTAAAAGCATGTAACCTATAGTTACATTCATAATATTATGTGACTTCTTATAAATATGAAAACCAAAAGAGTGGATAGTAGAGGCAAATCTAAAGTAACCAATATGGAGAGAATCCTAGAAAATCAAATCCTTCATTCAATAGGTTGAGTGGTTCTATAGAAATTTTACTCCATATCTCTTGATTATGTGTTAGAAAATGAACTTCTCATTCAAATCAACATGTGGCTTGCTTAATGGGTAGTAGTAGGTGATTGCAATAGACAAATAAATTACCATTAAAGAGTCTATTTCCCTCTACATTTGAGAGGGGAAACTCCCCCATATGGTAAGGATTTTAAAAAATATACTTTTAATCAAAAAATATACTTTTAATCAAAAGGTGTAAAAGTGCACAAAAATAAAAATAAGAAATGGTGAAAACATGAAGAAACCCTAGACAAGAAATACAAAGAAGACCATCTATGTATTCCCTATTAATAGACAAGGAAAATAAAGGGAAAATGAAGAAATGTATACAAATAAAGACATTACATATATAAATTTTGCAAATGAATGAATATTTGACCATTCACACCCTCAATGTATAAGAAAAAATATGAGTTATTGATTACACATTAAACATAATAATACCTTGCAATCAGAAAATAATATAATGACAAAGTTTAAAATATTCTTTAACTTCCTTCAAAAATTAAAGCACAAAGTCTTGGTTTTATTTTCCCATACAACAATTATGTTGAGAAGAAAATACTTGTAACCTCTTCCAATGTCCTAATTTTATAGTAGATAGGAAAAATGCTATTCACTTTCTTGTATAATTATTTCACTTTTCCTCGTAAAATATATGAAATGTAGGTCTCTAAAACGAGTGTACAATTTAGATCTCATTGAAATAATTACATGGAAAATTATATAAAATGATCTTATAATAAAATGTTAAGGTTTGGTTGAAAAATAAGAAACAAATGGTGGTTGTGTAATTTTATCAAACAATTCACATGCAAGTGGCTATATAGGAACATTCCTTCAAATAATTTTTTAAAATACATTATGAGTATGTCCCTATTATCTTTACTTTGAACTCTATAACGCACTAAGAATCAAGCTCTAAATTAAATCCATTATTGATTATACTATAATTTTTTGGTTTAGTATTTTCCAATGTTTTGAAGCTCCAACATTAATATCCAATATTTTGATAGTGGATGCAAAATGTAATTTTCAAGAGTCACAGTAAGTCTTATCTACACAATTTGTTTATGTACCTACGAAGTCATTAAAAGATAGATTATTTGATGATGCAAGAGTTATATAATGGGGAGTGATTTGGATACTACACCTTGGTGAAAGTAATTTTCTTTTGACATACTTTTTTTTATCTAGCTTTGACTTAACGAACTATCTCTACATGGATTAGTTAATATTAAACATGTACCTTTCAAATGAATTACCAATTCACTAATAGTACAATCCAAGAATTATTTTCACTAATGAATATCATCAAATTCTCTTAGAATTTCATCAAGGATGCTCATAAAATCCTTCACATATACATCCATATATTGAATTTATACTCCCCAACTCCTTTTGATCATTGCTTCAAGAATCGACATAATATTAGATATTTCTACTCTATTTCATATACCATCAGGTAGTCAAAATAACCATATGTCTATCATTCATGTCAAATTCAAAAATCACCTCTCCCTCTACACTAATAATACCATCTACTACAACTAGCAATTCATTGGTATATAGTTTCGCTCTCGAAATACAACCTTGCTTCTTCAAAATTACTAATTTTAATTTTTGGTCACATCTAATATTTACCATGCCTATCATCTTCAACTAGCACACAATGTGCAACCATACCAAAATAATTATGGGTATGTTGTCCTCAAATAGTGATGAAGTAAAACTCTCTAATCTAGCATATTAGCATCATTTTTTTAAGTAACACTTAAATTGATACAAGTGGTGTATGGATCTTTCATTCACAAATTTAAAAACTATTTATATCTAGATCAATATCAAAAGACCTTTTTGTTAGCATAAAAATTTTAAAATAATATAGGTGTAATGTACAAAATTATGTACCCTAACAATTTCATGCTATGTTTTGAACACACTTTGGCATTTGCTCCCACTTGGACCTTGGGTTAGCCAATTTTTCCTCAACAAATATCCCAATTTGTACATCATAATTATGTTCCACTTTTGATATGGGATCACATATTTAATTTTGAGCATTTTTTGTAGGATTCCAATGTGATGTGCTAGTGTCTTATGAAATTTTAAAAAATTAAATGTTAGTGCCCAATTGTTTATTGTCAATTGTGGTAACACTCATCAATAAAAAAAAATGCCTCACATAATTGAATTTGTTAGTTAGGCTTCCCAGTCTCCATTCTATTTCCCATTCCCCATTATATTATGCACATTTATTTTCAAAATACATCATAAGTTACAACTCTTTCTTGTTGGCTACTAATTTTTATAGTTATTCCTCCATTACTATGACTCCCAAAAGCTCGATTTCTTTTTTTCTCTTGGAAGGGTTGAAGATGATAAGGTTTTGTGAGCATCATCAACACTCCATCTTCATTTTCTACATCTCCAACTAGTAATATCACTCAATATTTCCTTTTTTTTTTGGTTTATATTACTAGTTTTTCATTTCTACATCATTTTCTCCATACATTCTTAGCAATACACCTATGATTTATCACCTCCCTTTTTTTATATACATTGTTATCTACACACCAGGCATTTATCCCTATAGACCAAGGATAAATGTTTATATATTTTATTTTGTCACTACTCTTGATTTCTAGACACACTAAGGATAGGAGCACATAGTCATTTATTCTATTTTATATAATTAGTTTCTCAAGTGGAGGTAAAAATACCAAAATAGGGAATTGACCACTCTTGGAAAGCTCTTGTGAATCCCAAGAAATTATTATTTTATCTAGATAATAGGTTTCTAGGAAATGATCAACTTCACAAATATTTTATTATTATTTCCCCGTTCTTTAAACCATCTCATTATTTTCATTACATGCAATATTTCTTCATACGTCCTAATTTATATGAATATCGTATTACTTAGATTTCTCTTATTTTTTCATGTTTATTATTATTTGGTTGTATAAGGGTAACATGGGAATTTTTGTGATTTTATCAAACTTTTGGATTAGTGAGTTCTATATAGATGACAACACATCATAGAGACATCCACACATTGTGCATGCATCCTAGCTATTGACCTCCAAATTCTTGTTCCAAGTTCTATTTTCTATTCTATTTATTATTCTGGCATTAGTTTTCTAAAATTATTTTCCAAATTTAATATTTTTATACATTTCTCATTTTCTCACATTATTTTTGTTAAAATAAAACATTTATTTTAAAAATTGAAACATCCTATGAACATTGGAATGTTAATCTTTTTGAGATTTAAATAGTAGAAAAGAATTTCATTATTCAAATAACAGATTCTTCCTAGGGTAATATAGAGAAATTCATTTAATTTAAAATATTTAATCATAAATTTTATCTATTACATTTTGGTGAACTCACAACTAATTTTAAACTTGAACTAATTTATATTTCTATAAAAGTATAGTTCCTTTCATCTTCAAAAATGTATGATTTCTTCCTTAAACCATTTATTATCTTCAATTGAGTCTTGTATTGAGATTATTTTGACCTATTGGATGAGGCACTAGAAGATTTTCTTCAAAATTGTCATAGTATTTAAACTCAAAAACAAAATTGTTCTTATTTAGTTCAAAATGATATTAATGTGTTAATTGTTAAAAAATCTCAAATTCTAATTCTAAAAAAAACCATCATAGTGTGTGAGGTCCTTGTTGTACCCCAACCTTTTCATCCTTCATTATTGTCCAAAGTGATCCAAAAAACCATTGATCTTCTAACTATTTTGCTCGTATGGAATGATTTGTCAAATTTCAACCTTTAGCTACTAATTATCATGAGGTAGCTCATACTTATAACACTTGAAGATATAAACAAGTAACCTTTGTCCCTATTTATCTTCCTCTATTAGCTCCTCTTCTTTCATCAACTCCTCGCCTTCTTGTTAAGGGTGTCCATGAATATGATCTTATTGAAAAGCTCCATGCTACTCAAGCTAAGATCTCTCTTCAAGGGTTGATTCAAAAGTTACCTCCATATCATGGTATGCTTTAGGAGGCCCTACAAAAGGTTTCTCTTCCACCTTTTGTTAATCCAAATGAAGTAGCCACTTTAATCAATTTCCTCTACATAAAAAATTTTGATATCATATTTCAACAATGTGATTTACCATACGAGGGCACAAAAATTCAAAATGTGACCGAGTAGGAAGCCTCTCTACGTGCAACATTCTATGAGTGATTTGCTACAATCTAATGCCTGTGCAGTGGGCAATTTGTAATGGTCTGATGCGTGCAGGATTCCTCAGGTGGGTGTGTGTGTTCATCAAAAGGATGTGCAGGGTTTGGGCTCAACCTCTGCTTCTGCGGTGGAGTGTCTTTGGGATGCTGCCATTGATGGTGTGGGCAGGGGCCTTCCCTCTCCTCCTATCACCTCCTTTGTTGGGGTTGTGTGGGATTGTGTGGGCGGGGGCCCTGTTCCCCCTCTCCCTATTGCTTTGGACTACCAACGAAAATCTTTCTCTGATGATGCTTGAGCCCAGTTTCCTCCTACTTCGGCTAGGGTTTGGCCTCTACCCTATGCCTGTGCTTCCCCTGTTGTGGTTTGTGGACCAGAGGTTGCTAAGAGTGAGGATTTCTATGTGCATCAGGGTGTGGTTTGCAATTTTAATGGCTTGTGGCCCTCCCTTCCTAATCTCCATGAGTGGCTTTTCGTTTCCTAGAAGCCTATTATTTTTGGCAAATTGACCTCTATCCTAGTGCTAGAGGTTTTTCCTTTGCAACCTTTACTTCTTCTGAGGATCATGACAGAGTGTTGGACTAGGGGTGGATGTGGGGTGTTCATTCATTGTTGATTTGGTCTTGGTCTCGCTCTTTCAATCCTCTTATGGAGCCATTGAATATTAGACCAATTTGGGTCTAACTTCTGAATCTCCCTCTCTAGTTTCAGGAGGATTCTTGTTTTGAAGCTATTGGCAACACCATTGGTATCTTTTTGAAGGTAGATTCTATGTCTCAGGACCTTGGGCATACTATAGTGGCTCATATTTTAATCGATTTGGACATCTCCAAACCTATCCATGGTGATGTGGTCTTGATGGTGGAGGACATACCTTGGAAGCAGCTTCTGGACTATGAGGGGCTCCCTTTTCAATGCAAGAGATGTTTCTTTGTTGGTCATATGGCCTCTGGCTGCCCTCTTTCTCGTTGAAAGGGTGTTGCTACCTAGTGGAAGGATGCTCTCTCAAAACATCTCACAGTGGGCTCTCCCTCTTCGAATAGTCCCTCTAAGGACGAGGTCCCTTCCTCTTCCTTGGTGGTTGTGTCTCCCCAAGTTCCTTCTCTGGGTAAAAGCAAGAAGTTGAGTACACGAAGAGGGGAAATTTCGGGCAACAAAAAAAATTTCGCACAAAACGCGTACGCGTTACGTAACGGGTACCCGAACCTAAATTCGAACGCGTACGCGCTGAGGAACGGGTACCCGAACCTAAAACGCGTACGCGTTATAAAACGCGTACGCGTTACGAACGCATACTCGTTTAATAGCGCGTACGCGTTTTAAAACGCGTATGCGTTTATAACGCATACACGTTTCGAAACGCGTACGCGTTATCGAAAAGTATTTATTTTTTTAAATAAACTGCTGGCTTTTCATTTTATCCACTATTTTTTCCGAATCAACAGAAGTCAAGCAAGAGCGCGTACGCGTTTGGAGGCTGTTGCTCGCTCCTCCCGTCATCACACTTGACCTCTGAGACCTCCAGGTTAGTTGATTTCTGCCCTTTTTTGCTTTGTATCTTGTTTTTTTGTTTTTGAATTAGTATTTAAGTTTTTTTTGTTTAATGCGTTTTATTTCAATTTTTAATAGTTTTAAATTGCATTTAAAAAATAAATAACTTTAAATTGTAAATTGAAAACCATATTTTATCTAAACTTAGAAATCTAAACCCTAAAACGTAAAACTAAAAACCTCTTAGAGACCTCTCTCCCCTTAGGTTACATTTAGAATTAGTTTTTTCATTATAATTAGGGTTAATATTGGAATTAGGTTAATATAGGATAACCCAAACCCTAATCTTAACCCTAACACTAACCTTCACCATAACCCTAATCCCCACCATAACTCCAATTCTTATTGTTACCCTATTCATAACCCTTAATCTAATTTTAACCCAAACACTAACCCTAACCCTAACTCAATCTCTAATCATAAACCTAACCTTAACCATGTAATTTTATCTCTAACCTTAACCCTAACCATAATTTTAACCCTAGCTCTAACCTTAACCATAACCCTAACCCCAAAACTAACTCTAATTCTTACTCTTACACTAACCTGAACCCTATCCTCAACCCTAACTCATGTTTTAACCTTAACCCCAATCGTAACTCTAATTTTTACCCTTTTCCTAACCATAACCCTAAACCTATGCCCAAAAAATAACTCTAATTTTAACCCAAACCTAACCCTAATTCTAACTCTAACTCTAACCCTAACCCTAACCCCAATATTAAGCCTAACCCTCACCTTATCCCTAACCCTAATTATCTATAACCCTAACCCTAACTCCAATCTTAAGCCTAACCCTAAACTTATCCCTAACCCTATCCCCAACCCTAACTCTAATTTGTACACGAATTACAAACCATAGGTTCCAAGAGAGCAACTTAAAACTTATAAAAAATAGGTATTGTAGGAGTCACTTGGATAATAATTCAATGTATCTTAATTACTATCCCTATATGGAATTTGTCATGATTGATTTATGAATTTTCATCCATTAACTATATATGAAAATAAATGGGGTTCCCTCCTCTAATCTCTAGTGATAGGAAAATATGGTGTCCAATCTATTCAAGTAAAATTAATGGATAAACAAGAATACCACTCTCAATCTTAGGATTTAATTAAATAGCTATCTTTTAATTTCTTTCCTTTTTACAAGCTCCAAAATAAACCTACATGTACAAACCTTTTTATCAATGCCACTTTAAAATTACATTCTTTATTACACTAGTGGCCCCATAACTAGGGCACTCATAACATACTTAAATATTATAGTCATTTCCCTATTTTATTTTCGTAAGTCCAATGAGAAATAAGAAATATTTTAGGATATCATAAAATTTTATTGAAAAAAGGGTAAGGAGAAAAAGAGGAATTCTTCTAAAAGAATTTTCAAATTCTAAATCAAGGCTAAAGGAGTCAAATGGGCTAATTCTAGGAAGTTGGTTGAATATTTAATCATAAAAAATCCCAAAAGGAGGGAAAAATCAACAAAAAAAAATAGTAGAGCAACATGTGACACCCTTTTGAATTCCTAAAACCCCATGTTTTATAGGAAGATGAAGAAGAATTTGAAACCATTCCCCTCATCCCTTAGGAATAATCTATTAAGGAGAAACAATATAGATTAATAGAAAAATATTTGAATCAATGAAAATATATGAGAGAAGCCTTATCTTTTGAAAAATGTTTCAATATGGTAAGAAGTTCCATCTACAAGAAATGAGCAAGGAATATAGAAAGTGAAGAATAGGGAGATAAAAAGTAAGCTAAAAAACTTTATACACCTAAGTTTGATTGTAGTGACAAGATTTTTCTCACCTGCCCAGTTGGAGAAATTAGAGACTTACTTCACCCTCAACCCCATAACCCTAACCCTAACCCTAATTCTATCTCTAAGCTTAACCCAAACCCTAATCTTAACCCTAACACTAACCTTCACCATAACCCTAATCCCCACCATAACTCCAATTCTTATTGTTACCCTATCCATAACCCTTAATCTAATTTTAACCCAAACACTAACCCTAACCCTAACTCAATCTCTAATCATAACCCTAACCTTAACCATGTAATTTTATCTCTAACCTTAACCCTAACCATAATTTTAACCCTAGCTCTAACCATAACCATAACCCTAACCCCAAAACTAACTCTAGTTCTTACTCTTACCCTAACCTGAACCCTATTCTCAACCCTAACTCATGTTTTAACCTTAACCCCAATTGTAACTCTAATTTTTACCCTTTTCCTAACCATAACCCTAAATCTATGCCCAAAAAATAACTCTAATTTTAACCCAAACCTAACCCTAATTCTAACTCTAACTCTAACCCTAACCCTAACCCCAATATTAAGCCTAACCCTCACCTTATCCCTAACCCTAATTATCTATAACCCTAACCCTAACTCCAATCTTAAGCCTAACCCTAAACTTATCCCTAACCCTAACCCCAACCCTAACTCTAATTTGTACACGAATTACAAACCATAGGTTCCAAGAGAGCAACTTAAAACTTATAAAAAATAGGTATTGTAGGAGTCACTTGGATAATAATTCAACGTATCTTAATTACTATCCCTATATGGAATTTGTCATGATTGATTTATGAATTGTCTTCAATGATTTTCAATATTTTTCATCACTTGTTCTACTAACCTTCTGTTTTTATTCAACTCTCATTTATAGTTCTTAAGTGACTATCGGTTTCTATTCAACTCTCATTTATAATATGAATTTGTAATGCTATGATTTTTTAATGTTATAAATTGAATTTTAATGTTATAAATGAAATATATTTTGAATTTGTGCATGTTCAATGTGATTTTTAAATAACTTTGAAATTGTGTACATTATTTAATTAGTTTGTTGATATATATTTTTTAATTGTTTAACATGCAGTTGCCATATCATTTCTCGTCCATGGATCCACTTTTCACTTTAGAGGATTTCATGCCTAATCCAGAAATTCCTATAGATCCTGGTGCACACCCCACCCCACCACATGAGGATATGCCTCAGTCACCTCCACATTCTCCACCACCTGAACCCCCACCCCCTCCTCCATTTGACCAAAATCAACTCAGAGATAATATTCGAGCCAACTTAGTTGTGATTCAAGGGAACATAGATCTCATAAAAAATGAGACTAGAATCCCTCCTCATCTCGCACGGTTTGCATCTACGATGCAAACTATTGTCGATTCTGTTCGATCTATCGATGCGGACCTAGATAGGTTCCATCAATGGAGAGAAGAGAGGAGACAATTCTATGCAGATGGGTTGTCATATAAAGAAATCAATAACCTAAAAATCACTAAACAAGCTATATGCCAATATTTTGTGAACCCCCAAACAAACGAACCAATACCACCCACAAAAAAAAGAATTTCAATTTTATGGTGTAGGCACCCGCAGATAGCTGCAAATTTTTGGGAGAGATGGTGGATGGTGTTTGATACTCCACCACATGGCAACAGTGAGGTGCCCTTATATTTTTTGAGAAAGTTATGGGCTGAGTTTGAGTTGGGTAAAAAACCCAACTATTTTGATATGAGGTCATTTCAGGGAGCTGGGCGTGGCATGCCCCAACATAGACTAGGAGCACGTGTCGATCCTCAGCGACGTGCTCCAGTTGCGCCTCTTGTTCCTCCTCCTTCTCCTGGTATTCCCGCTGCATTTCAGCAGCAAACCATGTTATCTACACTAGGAGCATTGAGTTCACTTTCAGGACATCTCATTCAGCAGACTACACACGCGGCCACTGAAGTGGCCAATACAGAGCATGGAGGCTCGGGCTATAGGGATACTCAGACATCCACTTCAGGTGAGGCACATGCATCTGGGGCGGGATCATACCTAAATTTACTATATTCTGAGGATCGTCCCACACAGGTATGTTCATCTTTTGAACTTAAATTTAATTCAAGTTTGAAATGTAAAAAATTCATGTAAATAATATAACATCAAACTATATATATAATATAATATTAATTCAATAATTTTGTGTTTGGTGTATAGACACATGATGACGTGATGCCCGAAACTCAATATCATCATCGTGTGTATATGTCGAGTGCTGTAGATTTGGGCTCACCTTTTCAACAGGTACTTGAACCAAAATATATTAAATAATTTGTGTGTCCATATATATATAATTTAATTTGAATTTGTACACATGTGTGAATTGATATATTATATCTAGATGCAGGGAAGTCATACTATTCCTAGTATTGATGAGCCACAAGTTACAGTGGTGAGCGCTCCTGAGACATCATCAGCTCAGGTGTGTGCTTTCAAAAGTTTGTTAAGTTTAAATTAAATACACATCATAGATCTAATTTAATTTTTACATTTATATACACATGTGTGAATGATCTATATGAACTGTTGTACATCTATATGTAGGGATTTGATGAGATAACCATGGCGGGCCGCGCACCTGAGACATCATTGACATCTATTCATGGGCAATCTCAGGTGCGTGATCATGAGGTCATATCATTCGAGGTTGTAAACTTTACTTTAAATCTCCTATACAAATTTTACGAACATTATATATATATATATATATATTCAAGGTTTTCACATATTGTTTGCTTTATATGAATATGCAGGATATAGTGGATCAGGCATTTCCATCTTCTCAACAGACAGTTATGTTACCTGTTGAAGAAAATGTGCCAATTGATTCACATGACCATATGGTAATTTATGCATACTAGAAATCATTTTTAATATATTTAGTCGATATTTAATTAGTTTTTTTTATCTAAAAGTTTATATTTTCAATTTTAAATATGTTTAATTATATCAAAATTTCTAAATAAATTTAAATCTAATTTCGAGTTTCTTGAACTCTTTTACAGCATGATGCAGGTACATCTAGTCAACGTGGAACAAAGAGGAGACTTGATTTGACCGATCAGCCTGAGAGTTAGATAGTTTTATATTTTATGGACTACAAACCTCTAGTTTCATTTCAATATATGTGTTGGACTTGACATATAAATTTTATGGACTATGTAGATCTCTAGTTTTATTTTGAACATGTTATTATCATATATGTGTGTTTATTTATATCAGTTGACTTTAATATGATGATTATATATGCAGTCAATTATGAGATCATGTTATGTTCATTTTCATAATTATATGCATTTATATACATATCTATATATTTATATTTTATCAAATTTTCAAGTAATACATGCACTATATAATAATTCTTATCTAGAATCAAATTTCATATATATATATAACTTATCAGATGGTTAGGTGACAAATTAAAACATTCCTTAAATAGTTTCTTAAATCATATTCATAATAAATTAAGGGCAAGTAATTCTAACTATTTTCCAATTACATAGCAAATATTTGAATCAATAAACAAAAAACCATCTCCTTGTATGTATATTTAATGTATAATCTATACAATTGAATAATTATATAAAATGTGGTAAATAGAAGACACATGAAATATGTATAATCTATACAATTTGAATAAGATATTTAAAAAGTGACATCGAACAAACATATATAATGTACATCAAGAAGTTTAATGTACAACTATATAACATGATGAAACATATATGTGCATGTAGATACAATTAAAGCTTATCAACTTTTAGGTGAATACCAAAAATTGATATTTACATAGTCTCCAGATAAAATAGTTTTTCAGTTCAACAATCACATTGTAGACCAACTTGATGAGAACTTGCAAAAATAATTAATGTAAGTAACTACAATTTTTACGAGTCATTTAAGTAAAAAATTCATGCAAGAAAAGAATTGCATATAGTAAATTCCATACAAATTCAAATGATGTTAGCCATAGGATGGATTAAGGGGACCTAAGAGGTTGGATTAGGGGGATGAAAGAGGGTGGATTAAGGGGAGTTGATAAAATGAGTTAAAGTGATGTAAGAGGGTGGATTAAGGGGGAGTTGAGAGAATGAGTTGAAAGGATGTAAGAGAGTGGATTAAGGGGATGCAAGAGGGTAGATTAAGGGGAGCTGATAGAATGAGCTGAAGGGATGCAAGAGGGTGGATTAAGGGGAGTTCATAAAATGAGTTAAAGCGATGTAAGAGAGTGGATTAAGGGGATGCAAGAGGCTGGATTAAGGGGAGTTGATAAAATGAGTTAAAGTGATGTAAGAGGGTGGATTAAGGGGGAGTTGAGAGAATGAGTTGACAATATGTAAGAGAGTGGATTAAGGGGATGCAAGAGGGTAGATTAAGGGGAGCCAATAGAATGAGTTGAAGGGATGCAAGAGGGTGGATTAAGGGGAGTTCATAAAATGAGTTAAAGTGATGTAAGAGGGTGGATTAAGGGGGAGTTGAGAGAATGAGTTAAAGTGATGTAAGAGGGTGGATTAAGGGGGAGTTGAGAGAATGAGTTTTAAATATGTAAGAGAGTGGATTAAGGGGATGCAAGAGGGTAGATTAAGGGGAGCCAATAGAATGAGTTGAAGGGATGCAAGAGGGTGGATTAAGGGAGTTCATAAAATGAGTTAAAGTGTAAGAGAGTGGATTAAGGATGCAAGAGGTGGATTAAGGGAGTTGAGAGAATGAGTTAAAGTGATGCAAGAGGGTGGATTAAGGGGAATAGAATGAGTTGAAGGGATGCAAGAGGGTGGATTAAGGGGAGTTGATAAAATGAGTTAAAGTGACGTAAGAGAGTGGATTAAGGGGATGCAAGAGGTGGATTAAGGGGAGTTGATAAAATGAGTTAAAGTGATGTAAGAGGGTGGATTAAGGGGGAGTTGAGAGAATGAGTTGAAAATATGTAAGAGAGTGGATTAAGGGGATGCAAGAGGGTAGATTAAGGGGAGCCAATAGAATGAGTTGAAGGGATGCAAGAGGGTGGATTAAGGGGAGTTCATAAAATGAGTTAAAGTGACGTAAGAGAGTGGATTAAGGGGAGTTGATAAAATGAGTTAAAGTGATGTAAGAGGGTGGATTAAGGGGAGTTGATAATACGAGTTAAAGTGATGTAAGAGGGTGGATTAAGGGGAGTTGAGAGAATGAGTGAAAGTGATGCAAGAGGGTGGAGTAAGGGGAGTTGAGAGAATGAGTTAAAGTGATGCAAGAGGGTGGATTAAGGGGAGTTGATAGAATGAGTTAAAGTGATGCAAGAGGGTGGATTGGGGATGCAAGAGGGTGGATTAAGGAGTTGATAAAAATGAGTTAAAAGTGATGTAAGAGGGTGGATTAAGGGGAGTTGATAGAATGAGTTAAACCCTAAACCCTAAACCCTAAAATGAGTTAAAGTGATGCAAGAGGGTGGATTAAGGGGATGCAAGAGGGTGGATTAAGGGGAGTTGATAGAATGAGTTAAACCCTAAACCCTAAACCCTAAAATGAGTTAAACTTACATAAGAGGGTGGATTAAGGGGATGCAAGAGAGTGGATTAAGGGGAGTTGATAGAATGAGTTAAACCCTAAACCCTAAACCCTAAAATGAGTTAAACTTACATAAGAGGGTGGATTAAGGGGATGCAAGAGGGTGGATTAAGGGGAGTTGATAGAATGAGTTAAACCCTAAACCCTAAACCCTAAAATGAGTTAAAGTGATGTAAGAGGGTGGATTAAGGGGAGTTGAGAGAATAAGTTAAAGTGATGCAAGAGGGTGGATTAAGGGGAGTTGATAGAATGAGTTAAACCATAAACCCTAAACCCTAAAATGAGTTAAAGTGGATTAAGGGGTGTTGAGAGAGTGACTTAAGGGGATGCAAGTGGATGGATTAAGGGTAGATATATGAGGATATTGATTGAGGGGTCCTAAGAGGATGAATTAAGAGGTGTTGAGTGAGTGACTTAAGTGGATGCAAGTGGACAAATTAAGGGTAGATATATGAGGGTATGGATTACAAGGTCCTAAGAGGATGGATTAATGGTAGTTGATAGAATGACTTAAGGGGCTGCAAAAGGATGGATTAATGGTACATAAGAGGATGACTTAAGGGGTTTTAAGAGAATGGCTTAAGGGGATATGAAATCAATTATAAAGTATCAATTAAATGTATCTAGAACTATATATAGTTACCTGTCTCTAGATTGAAATTCCATTGTAATATATGTGCATCTCCTCTCTTTTTTGTAAAGCATCTAATTTTGGGAGACCTGAAACAAAAAATGATATAAAACTTTAATTAGGAAATGATTAAAGACAATATATATATATATATCAATTAAATATATATACGACTAGATATGCTTACCAATATTTATTTACTCTATTGTACCATCTGCATCCTCTCTTTTTTTTAATGCATCTATGATTGTCTCGTGATCATCCATTGAAATTGTCCATAAAACTTTATTAGCAGGCCTCCCTTGATATCTAACTAGTTTTATATTGGTTGCCAAAATCAAATGTGAATAATGCATAATTTTCTTGTGTCTTTCATAATCTTCAAATGCAGGCAAGCCATTCTTTCTCATCAAATATTTTCGAAGCCAGGTGCCAACAACAACCACTGAACCAGTTGGATACTCAAAGTTGTCATCATCTACTCTAGTATGTACCAACTTATGTTTTCTCTCAACACATCTAGCCAACCAGTACTCTGTCTGCTCTTCATTCCCTTGAGGTGCAACAACAACATACACATGTCCTACAAAAATAAATACAAAATTCAATAAAAAGTGACTTATATTTAACTCATATAAACATGCATACATACAAAATTCAACTCAATAAATAATGTACCTTCTTGTACAAGATCTGAAACACGATCATAATCATCTGATGCGAACACTTGATTATCTTCAATTGTCATTTCATGTTGAACATGTGTCAATGTAGGCGTTAAAGCTCTTTGTTGCCATTGTTCGACCCATTCCATATTTTCACATGCCTGCCAATCACCTACAATACAAAATTGACAATAGCATGCCAACTCCCTTGTCCATATTGTCCATGTGTTTGCATTCGAACTCTTAAATGAATGCCATTTTGCACTTCCATTAATTGTTTCACAATCCTGTCGAGAAAAAATATCATTTTCTTCAACTAACCAAAAGAAGCGTCGAATTATTGATTTCTCACTTGTTCTTGTAGATAATTTGGTATTGCACCAATCTACAATTGCACGTGCATTTCTAAATTTTGCAGCATCCTCAAATTTTAGTTGCTCTCTAGCAAGAGCTCTTTTTACACATGCACCTGCTCCATCGTGTTCTCCCTTACCATGACCAGCTTCAAAAAAACTCCATATGTGTTGGATATTATTTTCCTTATGAACTCTACATAGCCAATAAAACATTCTAGCATTTTTGAATTGACCCGTGCAATTATCTGACCATATGAGATGTTCTAGTATTTGAATTCCTCTCTCTTTTAAATTTTTATTAAATATATCAAAACAATATTGTACAAACTCAGATGAATGTAATCGATTATCACTTACATAAAAATGGTACTCTTTCAAAAAAATTCTATTATCTTCTGTACTATCTTCAGCATGTCTATAAACAATGTGAACAAATATAGCTACTTGCACTGAATTATAATATTGTGATTGGATTTCTTCTTGTGGAGCAAGAGTATAATTTTCAGCAAAATCAACAATTGACAATATAGTTCCAATTGGAAATGTGTTTTTACATAAACGAAATTGATTATCAAGCCAATGAGCATTCTGAGAGTGTTGAACATATTTAGGTACAAACTTATCTTTAAATTCAGTAATAAAAGTATGCACACTAACTTTTTCCACAATTAGCTCAACACGTCTTCCAATTTTACCATCTTTTGAAGAATACTCAATATTTTTAAATTTTTTTACATCCACTAATTGTTTTCCAAATTCATCTAAACTACTTTCATGCATACATTCTCCTAATAATGAAAAGTTACCACATCTATCGCATTCTCCAGATATGCATCCTTTTAAAAAAAATGAGTTTCCATTTAAAGAGGGATTACAAAACAAACCTGCTATAAAATCTTTGATTCTTTCAGGTGGCATAGTAATACCACAAATGTCCTGCATAATTTGGTTAGCATGCAAAGTGCATCGTATATATCGAAATATATCATAATAATAATGAAATTGTACATGAGTCTTACAACAACAAGAGATTCGTTGCTTATTAATTCTAACATACCAAGGTTTACACTTTTCAAATGATCTTTGACTTATGCTAATATTCAATGGTAAGATTGAAGCATCTAAAAAAAATTTATATAATTCAGTTTGAGTCATATCTAAGAGATGCTTTGGATGAGGTTCACGAATTTTGGAACCCACCCTTAATTTTAAGACATCTCTAATGTTAGGTGATACTCTTGTATTATCATACCAAAATTTTTCGATTAAAGATTTAATTTCATTAGTTAATTTCATGTCTGATCTTGGGAGTCTACCACTAAAACTCCAACATTGATTAATAGGATCTTTTTCAATACTTTCTCTTCTTTTAGCAGCTCTTATCAAAGTTCTAGGATTTAAGTTTATACATTTACTAATCTTACTTAACATTCTTTTATTTGGAAGCTGTTTTATCAACTAGAGCAGTTGTTATTGCACGGCGAGCCGCATTCTTATCTTTTGATCGACTTTTCTTACCAATAACATCAATAGCATTAGCAACACTAGATATGACTTGTTCTACTGAATCATCTTTCTTTTTTGGTTTTACAAAAACACCTAATTTTTTCATCACTTTTCTCATTTTAAACATTCTCATCAATTGCACCATGAGTTGACATTGGAATCCTAATTTCTTTCTATAAAAAAACATTTTATATATTTTATTTCCATAATTTCTAATTTGTCTTGAAGAAACTTTACCACGAAGGTTATTTAACACATTTGTTTCAATTGTTAAAAAAACATTTTCAACTTCATCCATAGATGGAGTTTCATTTTCATTCACACAAGGGGTTTCATTTTCATTTTCAAATGTAAAAGGGATTTCATTCTCATTTTCATCAATATTAGGGATTTCATTCTCATTTACATTCTCATAAGATATAATTTCATCATTTTCTTGTTTATGTATTGTTTCAACCCTAGTATTATTAATCTCATCAATTGTGTATCCAGCTTCTTCTAAACAAGCAATATCAATATTATAAAAACTTGGGTTTGAAGACATACCTGGATAGATTGTTTGAATAGGTACATTTTCCATATCATTGGGAGGTGGATTTGAAGACACACCCGAAGTTATTTGCATATTATTCAAAGTTGAAGTTGAAGGCACATTTGGGTTTGTCTCCATAGTTGCATTTTCTTCCATATTCACCATCTCCACATTTGCATCATCTACATTGATTTCATCATTCATGGCTTCCTCTTCGACATTCTTAGAACTAGATGCTTCCAAATCTTTCATTTGATGAATCCTTTGTCTCCTTTCCCTTTGTCTTTTTGCCTCTTTATCTTTATTTGCTTGAATTTCTTCGGGTGTCATTACCTTCCTACATCTTTTTCTTTGTCTTTTTTTATCACCCATGGTTACCAAACCCTCTTTGATGACAAAAACAATAATTCAAGAAACCTATTTTAAAATTTCCCCCTCCTTCAAATATTCAAATAAAACTATGTACTATGAAGATTATTTTTTCTATAAATTCTGAAGTACAAAATCATCATGAGTACATCCAAAAATTCACTTTTTCCAAATCTTCTTGTAAAATATTTTTGCACTTGATTCCACTTCAGAAAATTTAACTTGCACTTTTACTCTTCCAACAATTTGAATAGAATATGCCCTGCACAAGACAAATCTGCAATAAAAAACGCAGAAAATGACACTTTAGGTCCGTACTGCAGAAAAAGAATGCTGTAAAAAAATCGTGTTTTAACAGTATTTTTCAAATTAGGGAAAAACGGCTATTATACAAACGCGTACGCGTTATATTTTTAAAACGCGTACGCGTTGCTTTCTGCCAACGGGCAAAACATAACGCATATGCGTTATGAAACGCGTACGCGTTTTATTTAAATAACGCGTACGCGTTTCTATAACGCATACGCGTTAGTTAAAAGTTGATCTTCCAAACCAAATCTAGCCCCGGTTTTAGGCTCGGAAAGGCTTGGCAATCCGAGCCTTAGCTTTTGACCTGCAACTAAAAAACTAAGGCAAATTGAAAAAAAATGTCCAACTTTGACAACATAGATGATGAACTTTTTTTCTGAATTAGTCTATAAAATTAAAACCCATTAGAGAACACAATGTCTACTTTCTAGATATATAATTTTTGTTAAAATTGGATTAAGTTTGTTATTTTTAAATTAATTTCTAAGCAAACTAGGCCTTAAATTTGAAAGATCAAGTTTTTTTGGTTTTTTAATAACTTTGTATTGGTTAAGTTTCTTGTAAAAAAAATTATATGGTCCCAAACTTCAGACAATTCTCTACACAATGAAAAAAAAAGAGTCAAAAAATGTTTTGTTTAGGTCCAATTATGTTGTCCGTACACGTTGATTTGAAAAAACATCAATTAAGGCCAATAAAAAATTAATAAAAAAAAATATATTCAATCAAAAATTACAAAAAAAAATCCAGCCCAAACTTCATGTTGTTATCTCTCTTTTCCTAAAAGGAATTAGCAAAATAATTTTATTTGGGTCAAAAAGTGTTGTCCGTACACCTGCTTGGTATGGTTAAAAAACAGGGACTTTAAAAAAGTGGTTTTTATAGATCTTTATCAAAATTTAATTTCTATAAACTGGGTATTTTAATAATTTACATATTTGGAAACTAGATTCAAAATTCTAAATTTCATATTACTGACTTTTTTTAAGATTCATTGTGGAAGTGCCTCAAATTTTCAGTCCAAGTGTGACAAATTTTGAAAAACAGCAAAAACATTTCCACTTTTTGAGTTTTTTGTGTACCCAACTTCTTGCATCAACCCCTCTAGCTATCCCTCTGTGGAACCATTGCCCCAATTTGTTGTTGTTGTGCCAACTAAACCTGCTTGTCCCTCATTGAACACTTTTTTTGATCTTTCGAAAGCTTCTGACTCCTCTTCTATGTTGTTGGCTTCGCTATGTGGTGGCTCTTTATCTATGGTGGTTGTTGAGGAACCACTCATCTCACCTCGCTCGGTTGATGTTTTTGAGCCTTCCTGGTCTATTGTGTTGAAAAAAAAAAAGGCACTCCCCAAACCGTGGCCTCAAGTTTTAGGAGTTAGAACTACCCCCTTAGATTTTGGGGTTGTCTAGTCCTAGTACTTTTTTTTCAAACTGTTGTTTGTTGGTTATTCAAGTTTTGGTACTATTCTGTGTGTGGCCTGTTTGGCTTGTTCTCTTTCTAGTTCATGTCCTATTTTGAACTACTCTTTTTTTGGCCGTGAGGGCTCTAGGTGTAAAGGGTACAACGCCCTATAAATGTTATTTACTTTATCAAAAACAATGTGAATTACCTTCCCTTGAGGTTCAATAACAAAATAAGCCTCTTCTTATTATCATTAGTATTATTTTTATTACATTAAGCGAACTCGTTGTCAATGGTTCCAATCTTAATCTATGTAGTTTAAACCAATTGAACCACATCAATGTTTATTCCCCTTGCATCACTCAATGTTTATTCCCCTTGCATCACTCTAGGAATATGTTGGATGCAAGGAACACTGAGAGGGGGGGTGAATCAATGTTCAATAGTTTTGATTTGCAAAACAGATCTAAAACCATCAACAGCAATAATTTAACTTTGTATAACATTAGCAGCACATAACAGATGCAGTCACATTAATAAAATGCCATAACACCAGATATTTTTATGTGGAAACCCTGTTAGGGGAAAAACCATAGTGGAGATTAATCTACAAAGTTTACTCTATTAAAAGTAAAATAAAAGAGGGGAATGCACATGCATTCAGGTGCATTGCCTAGAGCTCACTGCTCAAGAAAGAGGCTCACTACCATACAATTATAATATAGATTACAAAAAAAATGAACTAAGAATATAGCATCTAAAAATGCCTGGATTCAGTTCCACTGAAGTGCACAATCTGACTTTGGACCTTCTGCTCAAATCGGTTTTGCGCTGCTCTGTTCTCCTGCTGAAAACCCTTTAGTAGTACAACTAATATTCGATCAATCAACTTCTCTACTCTTTTTCACACACATATATATCTCTCTTCACATCGCACATACACAAAGTGAATTATCGATCTTCCTTATATATCCACTAACCCAAAAATTCAATACATGTTAGCCTTTCAACAAAATATAATATTATTTGCTTATATCGGCCATGTCGGCCTTAAATCTTTAATTAGAAACGAAGTGTACCTTCATAATTTGGCTAGAATTATAGAAGGTACCCACACCATGATTCTAAACATAAGAGATAGAAAAATAATTATTCCACATACATCTCTGATCCACCACATCAAGCATGTCAGCCACAATGAAAAATAGATCATAAAACATGCCACCGAACCTCTTAACTTAAACTATGATCAATGCAACACCACAAAACTTCTTCAATAGAATAGTGTATGAGCTAAGAAAACTTCCTTGGAGGTCCATACTTCAAAATAGTGATCCAGTGAAGTAGTCGGATCGGCATACCAACCGGATGTCTTGTTCTTTACTTTCTCTGACGGTAGGAAACTTAGATTCTCTGTCGGTATAAGCGCAACTGATACTGCGGATCAAACTGTAGACTCAAGTTGCCATCAATGACAACACAAGTATCCAAATTCAACCTCATCAAAGCCATATGCCAACAATCTCCCCCTTTGGCATTGATGGCAACACTTAGTGAAAGATTGACTAAGTGTCAAAACCAAAAAAAAACATATCAAAATCAAAACTACTACTCCCCCTTTTGATGTCAAGAAACTTTTCACTTCATTCTCTCCCACTTTGACATCAATGAAAAAGCTCTACTACATCCGCTCTACACTTCTCTTCCTTATCCTCTCCTTTAAAATATTTTACTGCACTATCTCTTACTCCATTCTCTCCCCAAATACTGATGCAAAAATTGATCAAAATTTGACAACTACTATGAAAATTTAGAAAATTATTTTATACTTAGCTTTCAATTTCGGAAGGAATTTCTTCCAGGAATCCACTGCAATCCCAATGGCTATGATCAGACTTTTTTTTTCTGAAGTTTTGTTGATTATTTGCACAAGAGACTAAGGAATAGTAATTCCTACTTCTAGTTCCTCTCCTAATTTAAGAGTCTCAATCATTTGTTCTAATCTCCCTTCAGTTATATCTTTGACTTTCCAAAAAGAATCAATGAGAGCATTTTTAGCAGTATGAACTTTTGCATGCTTAATTTGTAAATCATAAACTTTCTTCTTCACATCTCCATTCTTATCAAGAAGCATATTGTAATCTTGTTCAGTGTTGACAAGCTCACTTTCAATCTTTTCAAGCTTATCCTTGTACTTTCCTACCACATGAGGCCACCTAAGACAATAGTTAAAGACTTCATTTGTAGAATCAATACACTGTCTTAGCTCACTCATTTTCTTCTTCAATCTGGAAAGAGACAATCTAAATTGCATTTTTAAATGAGAAATCATTTCTTCTTCCTTCCTTTCCATGGTCGCAAACTTCATAGATATCTTGACACATTCAATGAGTTCTTCTGGGAGAACATTTTGTAGACTTTCCAACTCAATATTGTTATTAATTAAGTACCTTGCCAGAGAATTTTCAATTAAACCCTACTCATAAGATGGACCATTCAGCCATATACCAGATATCTTTTTCATACCATCCTCACCCTAAATGATTTGAAAAATCTTTTTCTTAAACAAAGCACTTTCCTCATCACTGTCTTCAGCTATTATTGTTTCCAGTTCATTTGGTTTCGGTTGATCTTTTGGAATACATTCTTCAGAAAATTCATCTTCTACATCCACAACCACTTGATTTTTCCCTTTTTCTTCAAACTTTGTAGACTTGGGTGCCAGAGGAGTGACACCAACTGTATCTCTTTCTCTCTTCTGCTTTTTCTCTACTTTTCTGGAAGATGATCCAAATTCAATTATTTTTGTTGGAAGAGGGACAACACCCTCTCCAAACCTTTCTAATACCTTTGTAAAGAAACTTTCATACACTTGTTCACAATTTTCAAAAGAATTGTAATGATTGAAGATTTGCTTACAAATGAGCATATTCTCTCTCCACACTACATTGTCCTTCAATGGCAAACAGTTTAGAAAGTACATCATAATACATATTTCCAGAGTACCAAACCTGAATTGTTAGCCAATATCCTTCATTAATTGAACATTCTCCAACAGTTGCTCCTTCAACAAACTACACAGATCAAAGTACTCGTTTTCAATTATCATTTTGTGGGCTATATATGTAGCACCTACTGAGGTTGATCCTTCTTGGTTTCTAAAATAAAAAATTTATGAGACTCCATAAGCCACATACCTTGTTAAAGGGTCTTTAATCGTTGAAATTATTAGAGCCCTTTGATCTCCCCTTATTCCAGTTAGGGCTTCAACCTTCACATTGCGAATCAAATTTTTCTTTGGTACATCACCAACATTGCATAATCCCATTAAATTTTTTATTACATCCTTGGTAATTTGATATGGTTTATCCAGATTGAGAATATCACCATCTAATTTGTTCAAGAAAAACCGAATCACTTCCACATTGATGAAATGAGGATAGTCGTTCCATATATCCAAATTATTGTGCTTTGATCCTTCAAGCCTTCTAAAATCAGTGAGCGACAATAAATTTCTTTCATCCCTAATCTTCTGGATGCTATACTCATCTAGGGTTATGGTACCTTTGATTTGCTTCATGTTTCATTCTAAACAAAGTTGTACGGATTACAAAATAGATGTGAAATCAATGATTAACAGGGATACCTAGAGATTCGCCACTAGAATGACCTTTCTCCCTTGAAATTTTGCAGAAAAATACTCTCAAACTGTTCTCCTTCAATGCTTGGTGTCGAAACAAGGTTCAAAATGTTGTTTTATAACTTTACTTTTTTCCGAAATAAATGTATTGCCCTAGAAGTTTTGGTTACACTCCAAACTCAAACAGCAAGCTAAGAATTCAACTTCAGACTTATAACATTTCAACCAGTTCATCATATCATTGCAAATACTTCCATCAATGGATAACACAGCGACTAATGACATCCAGAGATTCGATGCCAACAATACACAAGGGGGCAATGAATTTTTATGAAAAACTCCCCCTAAGCCATTGGCCTGATATCAATTGCCAGAGTAGCTACCGGAGGGATCTTCCAGTATAGCTTTATTTCCTTCATTAGTTTCACTTTTCTTCACCCATTTCTTCTTCATCTGGTCTCTTATCTCTTCCACGGATGCTTTTGCTTTTCCTTTATTGTCTTTCTATGAATTTCTTCCTTGGTAGACCAAACCTCTTTTATTCATGTTACTATTTTGACAGAATTTTGCAATGTGACCAAGATTGTTACAATTGAAACATATCGGACCTTTCTACTTATACCAACCATTCCACTAATTTCCTCCTAACCTACATTGATTAGCAACATGTCCAAACCTTCCACAAGTATCTAGCATTTAATGTTATTTGCATTGATAGACATACTTTTGCATTCTAATGCCTTATGCCCAAATTTCTTGCATTTGAAACATTGACCACAGAATGATGGCTTACTAGGGTTTATCTTTCTTCTACACTAAGAAGCCATATGTCCAAATTTATTACAAGCAAAGTAATATCCATTAAATTTTTGAGCATTAGGTTGCCTTACCGGATGAATTCTTACTTTGTTCTTCCTTTCAGGATTCTTTTGTTCAAATTCGGAGCATTCTCCCTTCTCATATCCAATACCTCGCTTATCATTTATATCCTTCTGACTTTTGGTTATTTCTTCAAGCTTGGTAGAACTTATCCTGAACTTTTCTTTGAATTCATTTGTAGTAGCAAGCTCATTTCTAAGAATGACTATTTGTCTCTCAAGCTCTCGTTCATTGTTTCTGAATTGTTGCAGTTCAATCTCCAACTAGATAAATCTATTGTTAATTTTGTTGCATTCTTTAGACTTTTCTCTCAGGGACTAGGCCAGATTCTCCTCATTCTTCTTTCTTTTCTCAATCTCTTTAGTAAACTTCATTGCCATAGATTCCATTTCAAGTCTTAGAGTTGCATTGTCCTTGGCTAGCTTTTCACATTCTCCTATAATCTCTTTTAGAGTTTAATTCAAATGGACATCATCCGATCCTTTGTTTTCTTTCTGCTTCAATTGATCACAAAGTTCCTTTCTTTTCTCCCTTGAGTCATTAATCTTGTCCTCTAGTGATTGAATGAATTTTTTGACATCTGCAATATTTTCCTTAAGTTCCATGGCCTCTACCTTAGATTGATCAAGATCATCAAATGCCACCATCAACTGTTGTTGAAGACCACCAGTATCCATTGTGATTCAAGATTCACCTCAAGCTGCTAAGCTTCAAAAGAGGAACCTGCTCTGATACCAATTGTTGGATGCAAGGAACACTGAGAGGGAGGGTGAATCAGTGTTCAATAATTTTGATTTGCAAAACAGATCTAAAACCATCAATAGCAATAATTTAACTTTGTATAACATTAGCAGCACATAATAGATGCAATCACATTAATAAAACACCATAACACTAGATATTTTTATGTGGAAACCCTATTAGGGGAAAAACCACGGTGGAGATTAATCCACAAAGTTTACTCTATTAAAAGTAAAATAAAAGAGGGGAATGCACTTGCATTCAAGCGCACTGCCTAGAGCTCACTGCTCAAGAAAGAGGCTCACTGACATACAATTATAATATAGATTACAACAAAATTTGAACTGAGAATATAGCATCTACAAATGCCTGGATTCAGTTCCACTGAAGTGTACAATCTGACTTTGGACCTTCTGCTCAAATCTGTTCTACTCTGCTTTGTTCTCCTGCTAAAAACCCTTTAGTAGTACAACTAATATTTGATCAATCAATTGCTCTACTCTTTTTCGCACACATATATATCTCTCTTCACATCACGCATATACAAAGTGAATTACCAATCTTCCTCATATATCCGCTAACCCAAAAATTCAATACATGTTAGCCTTTCAACAAAATATAATATTATTTGCTTATATCGGCCATGTCGGCCTTAAATCTTTAATTAGAAATGAAGCATACCTTCATAAGTCAGCTAGACTTATAGAAGGGACCCACACCATGGTTCTAAACATAAGAGATGGCAAAATAATTATTCCACATACATCCGCGATCCACCACATCAAGCATGTCGGCCACAATGAAAAATAGATCATAAAACATGCCACCGAACCTCTTAACTTGAATTATGATCAATGCAACACCACAAAACTTCTTCAGTAGAATAGTGTACGAGCTAAGAAAACTTCCTTGGAGATCCACACTTCAAAATAGTGATCCGGTGAAGTAGTTGAGTCAGCATACCAACCGGATGTCCTGTTCTTTACTTTCTCTGCTAGTAGGAGACTTAGATTCTCTGTTGGTATAAGCGCAACTAATACTGCGGATCAAACTATAGACTCAATGGCAACACAAGTAGCCAAAGTCGACCTAATCAAAGCCATATGCCAACAGAATATTCATGTTTCATATTGAGTTGAGCCATGTTACATTACCTACATTAGTGCAATTATTGTTGGGGGCACTTTACAACCTAACCTCCTAAACTAAAAAATATTTTTTTGTTCTTGTCTTTTGGGTTTCAAGATCATGCTCTAATACCATTTGTAATGAAATTAAGATGCAAATACTTGATATTAATAAGCCACTTCTATGGTGCAATCTTCAAGTCTTCAATAAGAATAGAAATAGCAATATGATATTTAACTACTACTCACTACCTTTTTTATAAATGCATCATTAAGTAGTATTTGTATTATAATTCCAATGAGGCCAACCTATTACACAATAATTATTTTTAGCTCAAGGATTATGTGAGCTATAATTGGTTGGCATATCTCAATACAATCAATAAGGAAATAACACCCACCTCCTAGTGATGATGTGATGCAATGATCCTCATTTGCACACTCTTAACAATAATATTTAAACGTAAAATTTATGTTTATACTTTATAAATGAAACCATTGCAATGAAAAAATTGTATTTCAATTAGTCAAATAGATAAATAGAGCCCAATATAAATAAAGAATTGAAATAATTAAATATTGAAAATAGATTGCCAACCGCTATGAAATATTAGAGAAGCCTTAGCTATCAGAACTTCATTAGACCTCAAAAATGTCTTGAACTTCTAAAATTATTTATGTTAGATGTAGGGAATTATACCTTAATAGCAAACCCTTAAAATATAATTTTAAAATTTTATATTTAATATGATATGGTAGAATACTTTCGGATAAAAGGTCTGAAAAATATTAATTACATTCATGTCTTGTGCATTGCCCAATGCGTGCCAGCAGGGGTATTGTCAGGGAACAAAAAGGAATCTAAGCTTGAGTAGAAGAATAAACAAAAGTAAGCAATGTCTTTCCTATTTGGCTCTTTGTGAGATACACATGTGGGTATGACTTACACGCTTCTTTTTGTTTGTTAAAATAGGTATTCCATTTCTAACTCTTTACTTTGCCCATTGCATTTGTTAGTTATGCCTTTGGTAGAGCATTTATTCTCATACTTTTTCTAAATTCTGGATTTAAAATTGGTGTATACTTATATCTTACAATTAGTTGGATTGATTTATTTTCTAAAGATAGTTTGGATTATGAAGATTCTTTTAATTAGTGGGGTGGTTTTTTTTTTTGTTTTTTAACTCTATGATGATAGGAGTAATGTAGGAGCATAGATTATAGTGCAAAGGAGAAAGAAAGATTCAATCAAAAAGATTTATTTTATTATTATGTTAAAATGTGTGTGAATAGAGTGAAACCTAAATTAAAGATTGTATAGTTTTATTGAATCAGTTATGTGTTATTGTTCATTTGTTGTTACGATAATATTTGATATTTTTAGAGTCTATGTTTATGTAATTTTGATTTTAATATTAATGTTTATATAAAGAGTATGGCTCGTATTAACCACATTTATTGATAAGAAAATTGTATCTTATAATAGAATATATGATATGTAAATTGTTCTACCAAATATTTTTTTGACATTATTTATAATCCATTAATTAAGATAATTTATAGGATATTTTGTATACATCTTTTCTATTGTAGTAGAAAAAATCATATAACTTTTTTATTTATTAATAAAATAAAATTTAAACTTAATCATATACGGATGTATTAAATAGATTAAAATGACATGGTATCATTTATATAAATAGTGAAATTGAGTTAATTTGAATAGAATAATCATTAAAAATAAATAGGTTATACTAGAGGTGGGACTATTTTTAGAGGCTTTATTAGTTGACCTTTATTTATCTTTTGGATGTGGAGAAGGATATAATAATATGAGAAAGGTACTCTTTAATATTCTAATTATGAAAAGATAGAAATATTTGATTGTGAAAGGAGATTAAAAAATTATGAACAAAAATTATTTATTTTTAAATTAAAATATCTTTTATAAGTATTACTTTAATAAGTGATGAATACAATAAATAAAATGATTATTAAATTAGTATAATTAGTTAATATAAATGTAAAAGTATTTTTAGGATTGAGTAATCTTAATCATCTAAAAATAAGTTTTTTTTGTTTTTCTTATATTTTATAGGTTTTTGAAGTTCTAGTTAGAGTTTAAGTTTGTAGTTCTTGCATTCTTTTTGTATCAAGCTTAATTAATATATTGGAATAATGTGAAGCCTTTTGATTGAGTACTTGTTGTCACTCAAATAGTAAAGGTTGAAGTATAATGTAAACATATGTGATATCACAAAAGACAAATTTGATCACCTAAATACTGCTTGGAATCATGGTGAACTCTCTAGTGCCCTCTTCACATCCTAAGATGGCATAAAATCTCAAACATTTGCATTATTGGGTCTAGACTACTTATCAATTTTGCATAGCTTATAGAAGGATTGGTCAACAAGAAGCGTCATCATAGGAAATAATTTATATGTTTGACCTTTTAGGATGATTATTAGTCCTTATGGGAATTTATATTATATTGTCAACTAATTAGAAGGCCTATTAGCCTCAATATTATGAAAATATGTTTGTAAATTTTAAAATGATCATAAGAGGCAATCCCTCTATATTGGAAGTAATATTAGGGCTACTGAAGAGATGCGTATAAATATTGACAAAGTGGGAAATTAAGGAAGCAATATTCATCCAAGATATTTAGTCCAAGCAAGTGTGTGAATGAGGAGGCTCATGTAGAGTCTATAACTAGTTTGGAGAATCATTGATAGTTGTAATAACTCAAGGCCTAATGGGGTGTTAAATTATTATATTTCAAGGATTGACCATGTGTTGAATTAGAAGGCTTAAAAGCCTTAATATATTGCCAGGTAGTTTGACGTATTATTTTTTATCAATAAAAATTTCATTTCTAACAATTTTAGAGTTATTATATGTTGGTTGATAGGTTATGTCTGGATTTTTTGTTGTGTGAATAGATATTTAGAGTAATGATTTTAGATATCCTTTAATTTCTCAGATTGTGTAAATAGAAATTTATCTATTAAGGGGTGGTTTGAAATTAGTGAGAATGAAGTGTAGATATAAATGTTGATTGTGAGGCAATCTACAAGTAGTTTTGAAGAGGATATCTAATAGGAAAATATATATACCTAAGGGTAACCTAGTGTTCTCAACCTACAAAATAGTGTAGCCTAAAATTGCATTTATAAGATTATGTGACTTCTTTTCAATATGAAAACCAAAGGAATGGTTGTTGGAGGCAAAGCCAAAGTTACCAATATGGTGAGAATTCTAAAAATTTAAAGTCTTCATTCAAATATTCAAGTGGTTTTATATAAATGTTAACCCTATATCTCTTAAGTGTGTGTTAGTAAATGAACTTATTGTTGCAATGTTTTTGTTAAGCGGGGAATGTGATCTTAGGTCTAACTAGCAAATTAGCTCAGATATAGCTTTCCCTTTGTCTTAATATTAGAACGTAAACCAACTAAGGTCTTATGATTAGCTAACTACCTCAAAGGAGAGCCAATATTCTTGGGTTTTGTTCCTTTGTTGTAAAGAGGGAAAACTTGATGTGTGGTTTAATTAACCTAATTGACATAAACATAGATATGAAAATATGAATAATCAACAGACAAAAATGGAAAATTACAAAAACATGCACAGATCTGAGAAGTGCAAACAGTGGAGCATGTGTGGCTAAATCTAAGCTTGAAATGCAAGGATAGGGGTGTGGGGAACTGTATTCTTGGGGTTTGAGCTTCTTCAGAGGTCTGGCCATTTTGTTGCAATCTTCTCTCTTCTCTTTTACAAACTGTCTCTGACAAAGTTTCAAATATAAACCTATACATATAAAAAGATGGGAAAGGTTGTGTTGTATAGGAATTTTCCTCACTCAAAACCCTGTTTTGGTGTTCCCACCTCCACAATAGCAATAGTAATGATGGTATAAATTGCATGCCCTTGGTGGGGCAAAGACAAAGTAACAATATTGATTGTGATGAATGAATAACATAAGATAAAACTTTACCTTAGGCAAAACACTTGTTGAAGTGATGTCACACCATAAGTTGTCACAAAGAGTTGATGAATAATGGATGAATTCCCTTGAAGACCTATAATGGTTTAGTCCACATAACACAATAGCAATTTGTTGCAAGCAAGTAGAAAAGAGGTTGCATATAACTTTACAATTTACACATAATAATTGCTCATAATTCATAATATAGTGTAGGTGTTCAAATGAGAGGGGAAATTTGTTTATACATAGATCTCAATTGATTTTTTTGGACTTAGGTTGGCTTGGGGTCATTTTCAAACAATAAAGGCTGACACTCTAGGTGGTAATAATTAAAATCACATTTTTAGGACTAGGGTGCCCACTCTAGTGTCTTGGGATTTTTGGCCCCAAAATCTCCCAAAATATAATCATAACAAAAGCAAAGGTAATCCCTAATGCACAATGTCCATGTGTGACTATTTGTACTCGTCACACAATGCAAAGATCTTGTTTTATCTACCCTCTTGCATCCATGCATTTTTCTTCTATCCACAGCTATAAATTATATATATAATTAAAAATAAAATAAATATAGAACAACTTAATTCTTTAAAAAAGAAACTTTTGTCAAACAATAAATTGCAAACTTGATATCTCCCAAAATACTCTATTTGGACATGGGTTCCTCCCTAAAGATGTGTCTACTTCACATGCAGAGTGTTTCTTACACCATTCAACAACATCGTGTGCATCATTTATACTTTATCTCCCACGTAATTCATTTGATTTTTTCTTAGAGCATGTTTGATACAAGCTCTTGTGCCATCATATTCAGCCTTTTCATGCCCACTCTTAAAGAAAATCCAAACATGTGGTATATTTTCATGTCGATGATATCTACTTAGTGCATAAAATGGCCTTGATGATTTGAATTGTGTCACATACCCATCAAACCATACAAAATTATTTTCAATCTTCACACCTCTTTTTTCCAAATCTTCAAAAAACTTCTTAAAGAAATGTTCTAAAAAATGTGTGTCATACTCTTTATCATCTCTAACATAAAAGTGATATTCTTTCTTAATGACTCATTCTTCATATGTATTTTCAACACCATTCAAATCTAATTGTGCATGTCGATAACACACATGCATCATAATAGTAACATGCTTTGAATAGTAATATTGTGTTTGAATCTCCTTTTGATGGGTAAAGGAGTTTTTTTTGCAAAGTCGATTACTGATAAAACTATTCCAAGAGGGAAAGTATATGTTAACAACTAATTTGTGTTCCTTGTTTACTGATAAAACTATTCCAAGTGGGAAAGTATCTGTTAACAACTAATTTGTGTTCCTTGTCACTTAGCAAAAACTGCATGACTACATGATGTTTATACGATTGTATCAATTTATAAAAAAATCTATAAATGTTCCAATAGGTACCTCCTCTTCTACATAATCTAACCTTGTGGATTCTTTCCCAAATTTTATTTCAAAATTTATGTACTTGTAACTCTTGCAATTTACCATCTTCATCATGTCTCAAAGGAATTTTAGCCAAATTTCTACATGTTTCATAAAGTACTTTTATGCATTTCATTGGACCATCTACATCATCATCAAATTTATCACATAAGATGGATGCTATGAATTGACTTACTCGTTTAGGAGGTGCATTTTGAGAACCATTACTTTCTTCTCTGATATTCGAAACATCGTATAGTAAAGATCAAATTCAATATTATAATGACAACAACAAGATTCAAAAACCTTGTTTGCCTTCACATAATATGGCCTTAACATTTCAACATTTTTTATCCAATATTTATATGAGGAATTGCATCACGAAACATCACATCCATCTCATGTTATGTTATGTCTAGCCAATGCCTAACCAATGTTTTGTATGCATATCAATATTGTTTGTCTTGGTCCTGTGCTTGGGAACACCTCTTTTATTTGATGAAGGACAGGTATAATCATGCTAAAAATTTGAGATCAAATTCCTAACGCCATCTTCAATATTATCATCTAACAAGGATCCCTACACATCATTGTGCAATTTCCTTCTACAATAGTATCATCCAAAGCCTTTCTCCTTTTCACATATATTATTAGTGTATTTATACATAAGCCAATTTTAGTTAAAAGTGAAGAGATTTGAAGCTTTCTTGGAATTTTTGGACTTACAATAGATTTTAACATCACTCTTCTTGAAATGCTCTTATCTGTTGATCGAGATTGGTTCCCAATGGAACCCAACCTTTTTTAACATTTTCAATAATATCTTTTTCTAGGTGTCTTTTCCATTTTTTGTGAAATCTACCCCCAACAATTGTAATGGATCTTTTATTTCATCATGAAGAAGTAAATTTGATAAAATTTGGGCTTTGACCAAGTGTGATGACTCACCTTGTTTAATTTCCAACTATTCGTAACAACAAGTGATAGAAAACAACACCTACCCAAGAAATCGAGGCAGTTTCCTACAATTGGGTTCAATAAATTATGTAACTCATATTCGAGAGCGACATAAACATGGACCAACTCATTCTTCATAGAAAGGATTACAGCTTCAATGAAATAGAAAATAAATGCACATAATGTTGAGCACTTTAGCCGAACCATAAACAACGTGACAGGACTCTTACAAACTCATTTTGCATTCAAGTAACAAGTTCAAAGCAATCACCATGGAAAAATAAACAAATTTTATTGTATTTAAAAACTATGCAAGACAGTTTGTATCTCCTCTACCATACGTCCTATGCTCTCTTGTTGTCTTTTTTGTTCTTTGAACAGTCTGCCCCATCACAAACTGAAGAATCGGCTTCTTTCCAAACCCAAGAAACTAATAATCAAACTCTTTGCTCAGGCAAAACTAAATCAAGAACTGGGAAAATTATCTCTTCTTGTTGTAGGCTAAAAACTCTCATACCAAGAACTACCTCAATTCTTTGTTTCTCTTTCTCTGTTGCCAAGAATAATTTGCATATACCTTCATAGTTCTTCTCCTCCATTCCACACCATTTTTTCCTCCTTATTTTCTATCTTTTATCCAAAAACATATTGAACCCTCTCAAGAATGTCAATCCCTCTTTTCTTTACAACCAGACCTATCCTCTGCTCATTTTGTGTATAGTTGTGTTTAAGAGCAATCGCCTTCTTTCTTTTCCACACCCTACCAAAATTGGCTCTCTCTCTCTCAATCATGAATGAGCCTAACCAAATCAGACTCAAAAACTCTTCACTTGCTGTCTTGGAATTTTTGTCAAACAGTTTGCAACAATGTATGAACTTGCTGATATAAATTTTTGTTTGTCTAGCTATACGTTTGCATGCTGCAATTGATGTTTTTGAATGTTTTCTAATGATGCAAGATAGGTTAACAATGCAAGAAAAGTGATATACTAACGGTTTTTTATCATTCCATACACAATGAGTGACTGAAATTATCCTGTGCAGCTAATTGACATAATGTCAAACACTTTTCATGCAACCAATGGTGGCCAATATGCATCTACAACAACTAAGCATTAATACAAACACTTTCCTTACCAACTGAATGTGCAAGAAGACATCTACAACCACTTGGCATTTAATCAAACAATTGACATGCATACTAGAGTGTACAAATGAGAACTACAACCATAGACAATTTTTCAAACAATTGCCAAGCAACTTCAAATTTAGACTCTTTAATGCAATGGTCTGATTAGCAAGACTCAGAGAATCTAATTTCAATACTCCTATGATTAGCCAAGACTCTTGGCTTTACAATCTAATGCCTTCCTAAAATCTGAATACACATTGCAGCAACTAGCATTATCTTATACACTATATATGAATGCAAATAACATAAAACCTGGTGTAATTCAAGCTCCTGATGTTGGTGATAAGATAGCAGCCTTGGTTCCTCCAGAATGATCTCTGAAATCTTCAATGATAAACCAGATATGAACATGAATGTTATTCAAAACCCTCTAGAAGTCGTCCCTGGCAGCCCAGCTAGCTGTAATTACAAGACCAATGCACACAACAGTATGCCTTCAAACATATTTCCTCCAATCTGTCCACAAATGCCTAAAAGATAATAAACAATGGCTGCAAATGTGAAGCTACAGGTCTGTAACCCATAACAACAGATAATAATCTTGATATTCTTCAATGGAAATTCTTCAAAGTTTGAAATACTCTTCACCAATGGTTGTTCTTTGCATATCTAAAATCTGCTCTTCAAACCCTAGTGAAATTCTGAGGATAACCATTTAATATCTGCATTGGTACTGTAGCGAACACTGTTCACGCGCACTGTAGCGAACACTATTCACGTCACTGTAGCGGATCACTGTAGTGTCCACTATAGCGTGACACTATTCACGTGTACTATAGTAGCCAACACTAAATCTGATCTGCAAGTAATAACCTTCAAACCCTTATTCAGAAAGTACAATAATACATCAGCTATTGTACTCAAATATATTTCTCAATGTAGCACAAATAGAAGACTGAAGTATCTTCCTCCCAGCTGCAATAATTCAAGTGATATTTCACACCCTCAAAATTGCTATCAATAGGAAGTTTTGTTTCCTATGACAAGAAGTAATCTGCAGAAACCCTAGGCTCCACAAGATGAAACAACAACAACAACATCAAATCTGCCTGCCAAGAATGAAGCCCAAGATGTCTATTTATTCTTTTTCCCCAATTTCTCCAGAAGCTTCTAGAATATTATTTTATTTTATTTAAGTGACTTTATATAATATATTTTAAAATCAAGTCACTTTATTAAATTAATTAAATATAAGGTCACCTTATAATTTTTATTTATTTGATAACCTTATAATTAATTAACTTAATACCACTTTTAATTTAATTAAAATAACTAATTAGTCATCCTCATAAAATAATCATTATTTTGGACAACTTAATTAATTAAATTAATTAAATCAAACTACCTCCAAAACGGGGACATTACACAATCAAGAAAACATTTTTTTCCATAGCTATTGGCTCCTCCTTTCTTCAGTCTGATAACTTCCACTTACCAAAAATAGTTATATCTTCCCTCTCTCTGTCTTGCACTATAAATTTTCCTTCTTTTCATTTTCATGATAAGGAGAGAGAGTTCTCATTACTTTCCTGCCACTTGTCAAAATACCACTCAAGCAAACAAATTAAGACCAAAAATCCAAAACCAAAATGTGCACCCCCAAAATGAGTGCAAAGGGTGATGCCCCTGCATCAAGCTCCCCAAGAGACAAAAGAAACATGTGCTCCTGCACATGAAGTCATTAAAAAAAATTCATTCCTCTGTTTTTGTTTCTTTCACATCCTCCAACATTGCTCTGGAACAATTTCCATGTGTTCAATCTATTTCCATTTGTTTTCTTTTTCCTTATTGTACCATCTTCTTCTTGTGTCCTTTTCATCTAAAAATATCCAAAACTAGATAATTCACGTTCATATATATCATTGTCACCATTTGGTTCCACATCCTTTGCATCTTCTTGTTTTAAAATCTTCCTTATAACAATGTCATTCAAAGATTCAAAAGCATCACTATTTAAATTATCAGTCCTCTTTTCCAACCATTCTTCTTCCGTAGCCAACAACTTTTCTGTTTCCTCGACAATAGCTTCTTTATCATCAGTTTCCAACTTCGTCTATGTATCCTACGTTGTCCCATTTGTCTTCATACCTTCACTAGCAATCTTCTCCATCCATTCATGTTCTATCACTGAAAATTGTGCCCACAAATCTTCTGCACTTGTTGCACCTTCTTTAAATTCTAACTTTGTAATTTCTTCACTATTCATCTCTTTGCCTTCCACATATGCTCCTTTTTACTCTTTATTCTTCAATCCTTCATCATACCTTTATTTCCACTCTCTTTGTCCATTGATTGTCCTTAGGTCTCCGTAGTGAGAAATTTATTCACCTCGTTCGATACACGTTGCTCACTTGGCAACTCTCTGCTTTCTAAACCTCTTTCATCTTCTCTTTTCAAGGCGGCCATATTTTGCCTTCTTTTCTAAACAATCCTCTGCACAGGCCACTTGAGCTTCTTTTTCAATGGAAAATGCCTACCATAATCTTGGCTTCTCTCCTCAAACCACTGCTTACACTTCTTTAAATCTCTTCTTAACTCTGCCACTTATCTGTCCCATTCTAAATCTTGCTTCCTCATATTGTCTTTTTTCTTGATGCTTTCCTTCTTAGTATGTTGTTGCATCTTTTGACCTTTCCTCTTCTAATTGATACCTCACCTAGGGCTCCTCTTTTTTTTTCCTCTACCTAGTCTTTTGGTACCTGGATTCTTCTTATTAACCTATCAAACTCTTAACACACATACTTTTCAAAATCCTATGAGCATACCGACTTCCACTTCCCAAACCTTTTAGGCTCTTATACCAAAAATTATGACTCACCTTATTTAATTTCCAACTATCTACAAGAACAAGCGATAGAAAATAATAACACCTACCTAAAAAATCAAGGCAGTTTCCTACAGTTGGGTTCAATCAATTATGCAACTCATATTTGAGAGCGACAAAAACATGGACCAACTCATTCTTCATACAAAGGATTCTAGCTTCAATGAAATAGAAAATAAATGCACATAATGTTGAGCACTTTAGCCGAACCATAGAAAATGTGACAAGACTTACAAACTCATTCTACATTCACGTAGCAGGTTCAAAGCAATCACCATGGAAAAATAAACAAAGTTTATTGTATTTAAAACTATGCAAGACAATTTGCATCTCCTCTACCATACATCCTATGCTCTCTTGATGTCTTCATTGTTCTTTGAACAGTCTGCCCCATCACAAACTGAAGAATCAGCTTCTTTCCAAACCCAAGAAACTAATAATCAAACTCTTTACTTAGGAAGAACTAAATCAAGAATTGGGCAAATTATATCTTCTTGTTGCAGGCTAAAACTCTCATACCAAGAATTGCCTCGATTCTTTGTTTCTCTTTCTCTAATGCCAAGAACAATTCGCATCTACCTTCCTAGTTCTTCTCCATCGTTCCACGCCATTTTTTCCTCCTTTTTTATATTTTATCCAAAAACATATCGAACCCTCTCAAGAATGTTGATCCTTCTTTTCTCTACAGGCATACTAGGGTCCTCTACTCATTTTGTGTACAAATGTGTTCAAGAGAAACTGCCTCCTTTCTCTGCCACACCCTACCAAAATCAGCTCTCTCTCAATCAAGAAAATGTTTTTTTTTCCATAGCTATTGGCTCCTCCTTTCTTCAGTCTGATAACTTCCACTTACCAAAAATAGTTATATTTTCCCTCTTTCTATCTTGTACAATAAATATGCCTTCTTTACCTTTGCACAATAAGGAGAGAGAGCTCTCATTACTTGCCTACCACTTGTCTTGAAATACCACTCAAGCAAACAAAATTAAGACCAAAAATCCAAAACCAAAATGTGCACCCCAAAAATGAGTGCAAAGGGTGATGCCCCTGCATCAAAGTGTGTTGTGATTTTTGAAATAAGCCTCAAGTATTTCCTTTGAAGTTCTATTCAATTACCTCTCAGTAATTTGACTAGGTTTTTCAGCATAAAATTTCAATTTCTATATCCATTTCAAGTAAATGATCTATATTTTTGTGATATTTTTTTCTCTTCACCTCTTTAATTAGGTTCATAGTATGAATATCCATAGAAGGAAGCGATCCTAACCCCTATCCAACATTAAAGTGTGGATTGGCCTCCTCTCTAACATCATTTTTTTGTGCTTGGGTCTCCTCCTTGACATCAACTATGTGTGATTCGGCCTCCTCTGCTCTAGTAACTAAATTAGGCTTGATCTCTACTCCAATTTTTGTATGTTGATCCCCTACACATATCATATAAAAGAGAATATTTTAGAATATATTGAAGGGAATAAATTGGCATCAAGACATTGAACTTAATCTTTGTAGTTTAATTCTTGTAAACTCCAATCTCTAAATTCACATGTATTTCTTATAAAGGTCACAAGGGGGATCCATTGGAGAAATGTTTCACTAAGAAAATGGGATCACTCATTCTAGATATATATCCACTATGGTAAAGGGTCACTAAGAAAAAAGGTATGAGAAGGTTTCGAAAGGAGTCTTAAGTTAAATAGAAATAAGAGGTAAAATCCTTAATTTTTATATGCTCTATTATTGTTTAGATTATGATTTACTTGTGAGGGTAAAACTTGAGGGATAAAACTATATATCTAATTTAATAATCTAGATAAATTTAGGGCCCATAAGAAACATAAGAATTTAAGGAGTATAGCTTGAACAAAGGGTAAGGTACAAGCTAGTAAAAATAAATGATTAGTTAATTTAGTCAAAGAGAATTCGACCAAGACATATCGTACATGTAGATTTAACTCAATAATATTTATGGTTTAGGGTTTAGGGTTTAAGGTTTAGGACTAGGGATGTTTCGAGGATAGTTATACATGTCTCTAGGATGTTTCAAGGATGGGACTTATGAGATATACATGATGGGACCAATGAGATATATATATATATATATATAAGATCTTTCATCATATTTTTTGGATGTATGATTATCTAGTGTTTAGGTAGGTATATATAAAGATCTCACAAGGGGATCCATTGAGGGACGGTAGGATAGGGTAGAGATTATCATAAATGCAAGACACCTGTATGTTCAAAAAGGTTTTAATCAACATTTTAACAGAACATAACAATTAAAAATTAAAATTTATAGATGGAGTAGCTCGCTCATTGGATATATATCCATCAAGCAGGTAAAGGGTTTGAAAGTTCTAAGAATTTAGAGGTATGAAAAGGTTTCAAAAGGAGTAAGTTATATAGAAATTTGAGACTTATAAAATCCTTAATTTTTTTATATGGTATCTAGATAAAAATGAGATCTAGATATTTAGAGCCCATGGAAAACATAAGATTTGAGAAGTATAGCCTAAGCCAAGGGTAAGGTACAAAAGTAGTAGAAAGGAATAATTAGTTAATTTAGTCTGAGAGAATTTAGTCAAGACATAGTCATATGTGTAGATTTAACTCAATAATATTTAGGGTTTAGGGTTTAGGACTAAGTAAATAGGGTTTAGGGTTTAGGAACCTTTTATTAATTATAGGAGTACTTGAACATAACTTGGTTTAATAAAGGTGGATTAGGAATGTTAATGGGATCCACACAAAAAATAAGTGAATATATCTAAGGGTTTTATGGAAGGAATTTAAGTTTATCTATAGATTGAATCTAATGTCCATAAGAATTTAAATATATATGAAAGATAACATTTGTGAGACCCTTTCTAAATGGAATAGACCTGGAAGGGTGATATTGGTTAGATTCTAATTGGAAACATGTCTCTAGGATGTTTCGAGGATGGGACCAATGATATATATATATAAGATCTTTCATCTATTTTTTTATTTATGATTATCTAGTGTTTAGGTACAGGTATATAAAGATCTCACAAGGGGGGTCCATTCGGGGAGGGTAGGATAGGGTAGGGTTTATCATAGATGCAAGGCGGGTAAGGTACAAAATTAGTAGAAAGTAATGATTACTTAATTTATTGGGAGAGGATTTGGCCAAGACATCTAATCATAGATTTAGTTCAATAATATTTAGGGTTTAGGGTTTATGACCTTTAGGATTTATGGTTTCTGAGGTAAATAGGGTTTAAGGTTTAGGGTATTAGTTATAGTAGTAAGGAACATAGTGGTTTTAGTAGAGGACTTAGGAATGGTAATGGGATCTACAACAAAAATAAATGAATTTATAAAACATACTTAAATTGAAAAAATTACTTCAATTGAAAATAATTTGATCTTATTGATCCTAATCTTATCTAGAATATGATTTAATTGAAAAAAATTACATGATTTATAAAATACATACCTTCTCTTTGATTGTAATATCTTTGCATCCTTTTTTCATGTAATTTTTGTTCCTTTTTTGTTGAATATAATCGTACAATATTATGTTTCCTTGTCCTTTTATTTCCCATGTCCTTCTTTGTTAAACATTATCTGGATAATTCATTTTCCAATTCCATGTTCCAAATGTAAAGCACTTGCAAAATATAAAAAAGTGTTTTTTTTCTTTATTTTGTATATTAAAAACACAAAAAATGACCTTGTATATATACAATTTGAATAAACATTTAATTACAAAAATTTGGCTAAAAATAGCATTCATTTGAAGGTCGACTACTAAAAAATTAATATTATTTTATTAGCGAACCTTCGTTTAAAGATCATTTGCCACAAATAATTAATATTATTTTGGCCAACCCAAAATACCTTTGTTCAAAGGTATTATCTTCAATCGAAGGTACCTTCAAACAAAGGTATTATCTTCAATTGAAGGTACCTTCGAACAAAGGTATTATCTTAAACCATAGGTACCTTCTTTCGAAAAGGGCCTTAGTAAGACACTTCAGTGCATGCTTCAAAATTTGCTTAGAAATTTTAGTTTCAAACCATAGGTTGGACCTTCAAATATAATTAACTTGACAAGATAATTTGCAAGATCGTAGTCCTCAAAATGAGCTTTCCAACAAGTATAATTTTAATATATTTTCATTTTATTATGTATACATTTTCTAATTTTTACTAGACATAGGTTTTTAACCAAGCATCAAGTTATTTATTCTACACGTGGAAAGTAGTAAAATATTGAAGATAAATTCTAAAAAATATTTTTGTACTAGGTATTGATGTCCTTGTTTCACCAAAAAAATGCATTTGATATATATAAAACAAGTTGTGCATTATGACATACACCTATGTCCAAATTATAATTACCCTAACTTCAAAAATTAATTAAAAAATATGTAACAAAAAATTATGAAGAAAAATCCATATGCACAAAATATTGATGTTACAAATCTATATTTTAAAAATTAAAATTTTATCCTTTCTAAAAAAATTGTGTTACATAAATGTTAATTTTTTAAAATGTTGTTTACTATAAAAAAACAAGTTATTAAAAGTTACGTAAAAAGATTCACGATTTATTTCTATATATAATCGACACACAAATCGTCACAAACCACTAGTTTGCATTGTCTTCAAATTTTTAACAATTTAGCTACTATAGGTCTCAGAAAGTGCAAATTTAATTAAAAATGTTGATTTCAATGACCTAATTTGACCAAAAAGTGGGACTCATTATTGTGGGATCACCCATATGTATTACTACCATGTGCCAAGTCATGTTGATTCAACATAATTACAAGAAGATCCAAATAGGAGGAAATAAATTCCTTAGAATTAATGAGAGGAAATTGCACATGCATTTGCCAAGAAAATTCAGCAAAGCAAGCACAAGGAATATCTTATTTGTTAGAAGGGTAAAGGGACAAAAGAATACTTTGGATTTTTTAATCAGAAGTCAACTTGAGTAGTTAAATTAGTTTTTGGTGTAGTCATAATTTTGAGTCCTGTACTCAAATTATTTTACTTGGGATATCTAATGCAAGAGCATCCTAGAAGTCATACAATCTTACATCACCAAAAATATTATTTTGTTGATTTTATTTTGTGTGTGGGCACTCTTTCTATGCAAAATATATGTTTTAATGTCATTGTGTTGTCTTATATTTTAGACAATTAGTAGAACCTTTACATCTTTTATACTTTGCATAATTTGTTTGCATCTTATGTAAATTATTATTCACTCACGCCCTATATAATTAATTTGTGCACCTATATAATTAATTTGTGCACACTTATATACACACTTATATGTTTATATGTTAGGTTGACAATAATTATATTAACTTAGGTTTACACCGCATTTTACATGTTATCATCCAAACCTCTATGCAACCTTTTCTCACTCATACATTATTATGCAAAGTTGATAAACTCCTTTAAATTGTAGCATGGATCCCTACGCAAACTTGTATTTATGCATAATTTCGTATCATATTATTTTGATATATTCAAATCTCTATGCCAAGTTCATTGATACTGCAAAATCATGAGTTTAGATTTGAAGTGATGGCAAGTCCAATTGTTTGTAGTTGCCTAAGTTTTCACTCTATTTCTATAATTAATCAATTATCTAAGTAGATAAATTCCTTAAAGTATCGGTTACCTATTAGATCTTGACACTCGGCAAATTCATCTCAGGTTTATGTGAAGTCCAATGATGATTTTATTAATGGGTTTGGATTTTATTGGGGTGATCTTAATGGGTTTAGATTTCTAAGTGTTCCATTTTCTCCTAGTTTTTCATTTTAGATGGACTTTTGCCCTGTGCAAGCGCATTAGCATGGTTTCATATCCATAGTTTTGGGAAGACTGCTTAGATATATAATATTTTTTTTAGATGGACCCAGTTAAACTTTCATTCATAGTCAATGGGTCTTTGGTCTGTTGTAGAAGTTGAATGGTTTTGAATGAGTCTACAGGGATCAAATCTTACTGAATGCAAAGCTCCCACATTATAAGGGAAGAGCTTTCAGCCTAGCTCCCACATTAGATAGCTAAAACAAATCTGAATTTGATATAAAACTTTCAATAAAAATTTTAAAAAACAAAAACTTTCATTGATGGCGGCTGATGGAGCCAGCTTCTCATGTGCATATCCCTTACCCCCCACATGGTGGAAGAAATGTATGTCCCACCCATACCCTACTACAGAAAGAAGTTGACCTCAATATCGTTGTTGGTCTGGTTATTCTCGTCCCTGCTCTCTAATGGATTGGTTCATGGATATGAGTTCTAGCAAGTTTTCTAAAGTCCATGGGTGCAGGTTAGATAAATATCGAATGGAGTTGGAGCCAGTGAGCTGGGTTTGGTTGCTTTCGGGGAAGGGAACGCACTGTAATGGTAAGGGGCGCCAAATTGTAGGGGTTTGTTAAAGAGTATGGTATAGCCAGATGAGAAGCCCTACCTAGATAGTTACATTTGTAGCTCTACCTGAACGAAAACACGTGAAGTTGCAGATCTGTCGACATCCCTATCTCTGCAATGAATTTTCCTTCTCCTACCCTTCCCCCACTACAAATAGGACCTACTCTACAGTGGGCCCACATCCGCTTTTTCAATTATTTGATGGTTCCCCGGCGATGCCCAAAGATCTTTTTCCCAACATTTTAATAGAGAACTGAGGCTCGGTTTACTTCATGAATCAATTCATTTGTTGACTCAGTGCGGGGCATACATAAAGTATATGATGTCTCTTCTGGGCTAAGAAAGGGACCACCTCTCCAAGAAAGAGTTTCGATTTCATGAGGAAAGGCTACGCTAATTCAGTAGATCCTGCGATTACTGAATGATTACTATAGGGCTATAGGGTAGCACACTGGCTAGAGTGCCAGTTTTGAATAACTATTCTGGCTTTCACATTATCAAAAGCAGCTTGGAGTAACGAGGTGTTCGGTTGTTTAGACCGGGGAATACATTAATTAATAGTTGATTCACTGCATAGACAAATCTTCCTTCCCCTCCATTGGGGCAGGGCCATGACAGCGGGGATACTCCCATAATAGATGGCAGTGATAAAAGCAGGTACGCCATTCAACATGTCGAGTTAGGTTGGGCGTTGAGGATAATTAGTTTCTCCAAAAGAGAAATATTAGGGGAGCTAAAATTCGGGCAAAAGAAAATATTGGGGTAAAGATCATCTTATACTGGGCAGGAAGGAATCCTTCTCTGCATCAACTATAGTCTCCCGCTGTTACAAGTAGTTCTATTTTAGAGTAGAGTTTCTAACCGCCAAAATGGATTAATAGAAGTATATGAACTATAGTCAGGGGGTGGACAGGTCAGGGAAACAAGATTAGATATGGATTGCCTCTCCTCCCACCGATCCCGCAACTATAGAAAGGGTGGATAGGGTGCCCGAAGCTGGCATCGATAGAATGGATTATTTGAGAGGTCCCAACAGATTGGCGAGACACAACCAACCAGACAGCCCCCATTATAGAGTAGGGCGTGAGTAATCATGTTTTTCTATCTGCATTTGTTTCATTCTATTTCAGGCAAATAGCAGCCACTCATGAAGATATGGATTTCATGACACCCACCTCTTTGAAATAAAAATATTTAGGCTCCTTGCCAGCCACTGCGTAGGTTCTCCTAGCTCCTATTAGGAGAGTTGACCTTCAACCTTCCATAATCTGTCCTGACCTGAGTAGATTTTACTTTCATGAACACAACCCTAAGCTTAAAAGTAAGATTTTGTTTTAGAAATTCAAGCAATGGTTGAGACCCAAAGACATCAAGTAATTAATTATAGAGGGGGCATTTCACCACCCATCTTGATTGTGAGACACTAGTCAACTTCCAAATGTATTTGTATGAATTATGCTAATGTTGAAGTTACGAGTGCATAGATATACTTTTCTTATTTATCAATAGGTTTTGTTTTAAGAACTTAAATATAATTCAAAGAAGAGTCCTAAGACTTAAATTGCTCACTATATGTTAAAAGGATTTTTTTCCAAGAGAAATTATGAAGGTATTTAGCTAAGTTACCCCAATAAATTGAAATCTCAACAAGTCATGAAACAATTGTATGAGGAATTGGGAAGAGGACACTCTTCAAAAAACACCGCTACTGATAAGATTTTGTGAGTAGGGTATGATTAGCTCTTAGTATTTAGAGATGAACATGTGCATGTGAGGAAACACTGGCCACTTCAAACACATACAAAAATAGATGAGTTTGATGCCTTTGCAATCGGTCATTAAAACTTCCTTAGTTTTAATAGGTTTGAATTTTATTTATGTGACAAGTTCCAATTCTTCTAAGAGACAAATTTGTACTAACTACAATTGATTATCACGCGTAGTGTTCAAATCAATTGCAATTAAATCTTGTTCTATAGAAGAGGTCATCAAATCTGTAGAATAAGATTTGTTAACAAGATTGGGTGCATTGTATGAGGAATTGGGAAGAGGACACTCTTCAAAAAACACCACTGCTGATAAGATTTTGTGAGTAGGGTATGATTGGCTCTTAGTATTTAGAGATGAACATGTGCATGTGAGGAAACACTACCCACTTTAAACACATGCAAAAATAGATGAGTTTGATAACTTTGCAATTGGTCATTAAAATTTCCTTAGTTTTAATAGGTTTGAATTTTATTTATATGACATGTTCCAATTCTTCTAAGAGACAAGTTTGTATTAACTACAATTGGTTATTGCACATAGTGTTCAAATCAATTGTAATTAAATCTTGTTCTATAGAAGAGGTCATCAAATCTGTAGAATAAAATTTGTTAACAAGATTGGGTGCACCTTATTCATTATTTTGTGATAATGATCACACTATTCATTCTATTGATTTTTTTAGTAGACTTATGATCATTTATCTATTTTAAATTTTTCCTCAATTTATTACCATCAAGATAATGAAATGACTAAGTCCAAAAAAAATCTTTTTAAGGTAATTAATAAGAACCCAAGATATTAGGGTGGTTTGTTAAAGTATGCCATGTGGACTAATAAAACCAAATGCAAGGATGCTTTTACAATATCCCCTCATTATTAGTATATGGGAAAGAATCTTTATCTCTAGTAAATCTCATGCTCACCATAAAGATTGTGACCAAGTGTGCAATCATTTGGTGAATGTCCTATAGATGGAGGAATTAAGAGAGCAAACATTACAAAAGTCTAGCATGCATCAAGCAAATTACATATTCTAAGAATATGAAGTGTTTATTTATATTTAGATTATTTATAGTTGAATGAAGTTTAAACTTAATTTAAGAGATTGAAGATTTTCTTTGGGATATCACTCAAACCATACACATAAACATATTTTGGTGTTCCTACATGCATAAGTGTAAGTTGTAAAAAGACATTGAATATATTTTAAATATGAAATTCTTTATTTGTCATCTATGTAATTTGAGCCCTTGAACAAATTTTCTATAATCCATGCAAAAAGCTACATGGATGATTACTATAACTCCACTATGGCTATGGATGTCTAGTGACAATGGAGCAATACAAGGAATTCACTCAAAGTGTAGATGACTACTAATAATGGAGCAATGTGCAATTAGTAAAGCATGACAAGTCTTTGGTTATGAAAATAAAAATAAGAGACTAATGTTACAAAGAGAGTTCTTTGTCTTCAATTTGGTATCCTAAATTCATATTTCTTTTGAAGTGTCAAGATAACAAATTAATAAACTTTGCTCCTTTGCTCGCATATTGGTCGATTTAAATGTTTCAAAAGGGTTACCTGCTGAGATCTTACTCAAATCTTCTAAAGGCTCTTGGATCCAATCTTTGGATTATGAAGGAATTCCTTTCCGGTGTAGGAGATGCTTCAAAACCGGACACGCTGCTGCACATTGTGGATTTGAGAAAAATACTAAGACATCAACTTGGTGGAAAGGTGCTTCTCAACAACATTATACTGTTGAGAAGAATGTTGATCATAACAGGAGTTTTTCTGAGGTGGTTGCTTCGGAACCACAGGACCTTGGAACCCCCCCTCCGGTCGTCTCTATTGGTGAGGTTGTTAAGGCAACCCCTATTGAGCCATTGGCTGCCTCTCCGGGTGAAAGCGCCTCGGCTGTTCATCCTGATAGCTTTTCTAATAAGTCTCTATCTTTACAAAGTAGTCATGAGGACAACCCCAAGTGTAAGGTTGTTGGCTTTCATCATCATGAAAATATTAAGAAGGTGTGGCATAGTATGGCTGCGCAGGTGGAAGAAGGATGGATTACTGTCAAGGGTAAAAAAGATAAATCTTCACGGCCTTCTTTCGACATGACTCTTCGCTCCCACAAGAAAAGTGCTAATTGTAAATCTTGATGGGTTTTGTTTGGGTGCTGGCTTTTTTGTTGGCTGCAGGCTGTCCTTTCTGCAGCCTAGCTTTTCTTGTTGTAAAGGGTTACGGATCTCTTCAAAATCTGCTTTTCCCTAATATCAAAACAAATTAATAAACTTGGCACACAATCTTAGATTTTCACAAGATTAATATATCTACTCTAAATTAACTATTGTAATTGGTCTTAATGATTTTGATTGTTCTTTTTTGGGTATATGTAAAATCAAATACTCTATGGTTGTTTTAAATACATGTGTATTTATTCCAAAAAGGTTATTTGTTATATTCGACATCCAAAATTTTCAAATTGAGGCCATTGCGAATTGGGAAACAATTTTTTTAAGTTTTGGTTAATTTTCAATAAGTTTTCGGATATTAGGTTATTATCATTTCTAGGTTTCTCTTATTATTGTCCACACCAATGAACACTTCAAAACTCCAAGATCTTGAGATTGTGACAAGTTAATGGTCCCTTAGATTTTTAATTGTACTATTTCATCATCTATGTTTTAAGTTTTATGTGTTTGTAATATTTTCACTTTCCTTTATGTTCTTCTAATCATGTTTTTCCTTTATGTTCTTTTAATCATGTTTTTCCTTGGATTATCAAAATATGTGCTCTTTATATGACCATTTTGTGTAATGCACTTTTCCCAATTCCTTACATTAGTCCACGTCCTTAATTTGACCATTTTACCTTAAGTTTATCTTCACTAAGATTTTTACAAGCTATCCACTTTACTCTCAATTTTAAGTTCCCTCTAGAAGTTCACTTTCAAGTCCATTTATTCTTTTCCTTGAGAAGGTCAAGAACTTGAGATCCCAAAATTGTGACAAGTGTCACAATTTAGTTTCCCAGACTTGGTTTCCTCGAGGCCAAGGCCTTAAGGTTCTAAATTATCTGGTCCCTAAAGTGATAAATGATTTTATCATGTTTTCTCAAGCCCAAGATTTGAGTGGATGTGGTGCTTGATACTTGAGTTTCCCAATACCGCTAGTAAAGGATGTTTGAACTTGAGTTCAATTTAACTTAGGGCTTAAAGTTGATTATCTTTAAAAGTAATTATGGTTAATCAACTTTCAACACTCTCAATGAATAAGGTTTACATGCCTTATGCATCTTGAGACCCCAAGAAACATGACTCGAGGAATGTTTAACTAAAGTGTGGCTAGAGTATTGAATTTAGGAAATTAAATTTTCTTAGTGTCATTTATTGAGATTTGATAAGTGTGCACCATGATATTTTTTAAGTTAGATTATTTGTTTTAATGCTCATTTAGTTGTAAGCGTCTTGTTTTCAAAATCAAATCTTGTTGAGAAAATCTTTGATGCTAGCACATATGTCTATAATGTCAAGAAATTTCCACTAAATTTTCTTCACAAACATTTGCTTTCAATTGCAATGTAGCTAGTCTTCCCTATTTGTGTGAGCTAAAGGTCTCAAATGGAATTAAAACAAGCATGGCTCTACAAGTAAGGCTCAAGAGTTTTCTTACATGACTACAAAAGTAAGCAAAGACCAAATTCATCTCAAAGTCACTCAACAACAAATAAGTATAATAGGCTTTATTATGCTTTCAAGGATGTAAATGATGCCCTAAAAGATAGCACACAAGCATAGTCAAATCTTGATGTTCACATCAAAAGTGTTGGGACTTCATTTCACCATAATGTATCTATAAAACCTAAAGTTTTTCCTTGCCCTAATACCCTAAGAGACATATTTCATCATTTGAAGTTCCAGTGGGGAATGCTATATTTTGTGAGTGGAAATAAGTTGTTAATCTCTCAAGTGTGGCTTTAAAATAAATGTTAAAAATTCCTACACCCTAACTCCAAAATATGACTAAGCTCATTGTATGACTAAATCAAGGATGAAAATGATTCAAACATCTTTGAGGTTATGAAAGAGAAGTGCAAGGCCCCTAAATATTTCAAGAGGAAAGCAAAGGCTTCCTAATCCAACCAAACATTTCATCTCAATGATCAAAGATTTGCTAGTTTTACTCTATAGAGTATATAGTGCTACTTCAAAGGACCATGTGAACCTAGGTTGGGTACCATTATTGGATATCATTCTTACAAGGATTTAGTGCAAAACTAGGGAAGAGTCATCACAAGGAATATGGATTAACAATTTTCCAATTCTAAAAAGGGAGGTGATTTCTTCATGTATTCTTATTTCATTGATCCTATTTATGCTTCCCTACAATACAACCCATAGATCTTCCCTAATTGGTCCCCACAACTAGATTTACTTATACATATAGTTTTGGACAATAAGGTTGAGATAAAGTACTCCAATAAAAAGGTGGAAAAGACTAATCAATCATAGAAGGGTCAATGACAAGAATCTTGCCGCCACCACTATGAAGGAGAATATGACTAAATGAACCCAAGCCAAAGGAAGAATTAGAATATGCCAAAAAAATCTTTGAAAGAGAACGCTAAAGAAATCACAAGCTTGATGCAATAGCTTCAAGAAGTGTAGACCCATTTGGATGAGTCAACTAATCGAGTTTTCAAGTGCTCAAGTCCATTCACAATAATATTAAGCAGAGCCTAAGTTATTTTTTGCCCCATTACTACTAGAAGGCCACATTGCAAAGGTGAACAACATTAAATTCCAATAGGACTCTATATTCAAACTCCGCTAGACTTCTAAAGAAAGTGGATTTGATCTCCCTAGTAAAAACCTATGCATGTTTAATATTAATTATTCTATCTAATGTCAAAATTGAAATGGTAAGGCTAACTATAAGGGCAGCCAAATAGAATATGTCCCAAAAGTATGAGCTAATTACAAAGGATTTACAAGTCTGGAATAAGTCTTGAACAAGTCTTCCCATAGTGAACTTCACAAAACTATAGGACAATCAAGGACATCTAATTGCACTAGCAAAGTTTGACTCCTTCAGGGGAATCTTTCCTAATTTTGTTTTGTAAAGAGATGTTAAATGCTAAACCAAGACACCAAATTCAATTCAAAGCTTTATTTTGGCCATAATGTCAAAGAATGCAGAGAATTCAATAAGACATGAAGCTAGTGACAGTAATAGCAAGCAATTATAAAGGACTTCAAAATGCTTCCGTTTGTGTGATAGAAATTCTAAAGCAAGCTTATAAGCCCTATCCAGCAATGTGTAACTTGTGTGTTCTTCCCCCAAGATGCAACTTGTGTGTTGTTCTTCCAAGGAAGACCTAAAATCAAAAGAATCTGGTTTCCTTGTATCCAAAATAGGTAAGGAAGTTTAAGTTTAACATGTTACTCAACAACACATTGGTGATCAACTTCTAAGGGAACCTATCGAGAAATTCAATGAGAATGCATTAAAACTGTTCATAGGTTTTAACAGACATCATAGGTTTTAACGGACATCAAAACAAAAATACACTCTTCTATATTCAATTTTTTTATTACGTTATTACTAATAAGCAAATCTAGTGCGGTCTATCAAGTCTCATCAATTTCGAAGGCTTCTTCGGAGTGCATTCCTTTACAATTCATAAGCTTGATCATTTAAGTTCAGTTAAAAAAAAATTGAAGTAAATGAGCATTTGGGCATATTTGAAGTAAGTACTTTCGAATATGGAGACAAGATAAACGTCAGTAAGAATGTGATAGGCCTCAAGGTGGAGCCACATTCTAAAGCATGTGAGAGTGCACAATTTTGGAGCTATGGATATTTTTTAAGCACAATGGTCCTTCGTAAGAAAAAGTGTTTGGTCGACAAACTTTTGTTGTGCAGACTCGAATTGTTGCATGCAACATCTTGGATCAAACTAGTTGAATGGTTGCCGTTTTAAATTGACAATTCATTGTCTACTTTCAGACACATTGGGAGTCTTGCCAATATGCTTGCACTTTTGCTTTCAACTATTATTGCTTCATTTCAATTGACACCAATTCCTTAGTGAAAAGTGAAATTAGATTCTTGGAATGAAATGTTTATCTCAGTTAATAGATTTGTGTTTAAAAAGTCGATAGAAGATATATCTGTTTATATTAAAACATACTCGTATAAATCCAAATCCAAAATTCCCCAATAGGCATCCATGAACTTTTTGGTATTCAATCTAAACAAAAATACAGGCAATGCCAAAACATTGGAAATGATATGTATCAGCAAATTTTAACCCCAGATTTGCAAGGATACGTACTAGTTTATCATATAAGAAAACATCCATCAAAATAGGATTAAGTAATTGGCTACACCTAATAAGCAATCACTTATAGTGTTCTAATCATAGAAGGTATATGGACCTGAAATGTAACTGTCGGATATGTTTTAATAATTTCATATAGGTCTGTAGCTAGGTTACAATGAAATGTACCTACGATCAATAAACTGTTTAATGTGCCAAACTATCATAAATTATAATATGGTTCAGTAATGTGGATCAACTTAACAAGCTCGATGAATGACAAATATGTAAATGCTAACACATAACCATATAAATCAAAGACTGAAATTTACAAATAGGCGTCTCTTTGATTATTTGCAATCTTGTTTCTTATGACCAAGAAAAGGCCTGCAAAAACCTTGGAAATGATAAATATCCACAAAATTTGGACCTAAATTTATATGGATCTCTGCCAGTTCATGAAATAAGAGGACTTGTTCCCAAAAACATGTCATGAACTGAGCAGTTACACCTAATAGACATATTTACTTATGGTGTTTGTCTTCGAAGTTATAATACATCATAGAAAGTGAAATAATAAATAATTTTGTAGGTCAAGGCACTTGTGCAAGCTGGCCTTGCAATCCAAGGACCCAAATTGCTTGCGCCAGATGATTGCTGACATGCAACTTCAAATTAGATGATGATGTATGCATTCCAGTAAATATTATAAGAGTTGATAAAGCTTACGAATAGACCCTACAGATATTATGCAGTCAAGGCTTTTATGATAAAAACAAACATTGGTGTTTTTATCTAGCTACTAGGAAAATATTCCCTGCAAATTTTGAGATTTTATTGAGAATACTTATTGAAAACCATGCAGGGTTGCTTTCTCAACAAAATCTTTTCATATGATAATATCTTTCATATGTTTTTAACATGTTAGCATTATAGCAGAATTTGTTAATCTTCTGCAACAAAATTTAATGGCCTTTTCCAGACTAATGTCAGTGTCTATTCTTACAACCACCTGCTAATCTGACTCTTTGCATATTGACTAGGATACATTTTGTCGACACACCTAAAATCATCAAGTGCCAGATGGAAGAGCTTCAAGTCTAAATTTTGAAGTGCCTCCCCAAGCACCATGGTTCATTGCTTTGGCATGGATTTGCATTTGATAATAAATTGATCTGTGGTCCCAGATTGCTGAACAAAATAAATTTTTCTTGATAAAGCCAATTAAGAATACCTATGTCATGCATAAAATGCCATATTTAAGCAGATTTGCTTTTCCAATAACCTCTTGCTCCAATCACTTCATGCAAAGCGACAAGGCACCAAGGTTCAAGAAATCGTTGGATTTTTAATTTCAATACACATTTCTGAACAAAATAAAACGAACTTGATAAAGCCACTCACGTATGCCTGTCATACATAATACAGATTTTCTTTTCCTTAACTTCTTGTCCCAAACACTAAAACATGCAGAGCAACAAAACCTAGTGTTCAAGAAATCTCTTGAAATTCCAATTTCAAGATACTACATGAGTTACCACAATGTAAATAATATAAAGCTTACAGGAGTAAAACTGGAGATACAAGGCCTTCCAATTAAAACAAGTGGAAATTGCATTTTCTGTGCTTTTAAACCACTTACCTGAACCACTTTTAATGCTTACTAAATGTTGGAACCTTTTGTTAACACTATCTCTTGATTTCCTGCTCAAGCCAACAACAATCCTATGTGAATAATGAGAAAAATCATATTTATTATGTATTACAATTAATTAACTGCATTGCATTGTGGATTTGAAGGATGCTGCAACACACTCCAAAACAAATTAGTTTGCATCGTCATAAAAGCCACTTTCTACCAGAAGGCCTTGAATAAACAGGAGCTGAACTTTTTCTGTTAGGCTCTGATACTTTAGTCTCCGGAACCTCTTTCTTCATACCATTTGGATCTGTCACCAATGCATTCTGAAAATTTTGAGAAAATCCTGTTGCAATTATAGTTACATGTACTTCTCCAGTATATCTATCATCAACAACAGCTCCAAATATTATGTTTGCTGATGGATCTGCCAAGCTGGTCACAACCTGTAGATGGTGTCAATGCAAGATATAAGCAACGTCACAAAATAAAATTTACTCCTTCCACAAATGTTTAGATGTCCTAGACATTGGCAGGGAAACTTCCTCAAAGAAAACTCACTTATAAATTGTGAAAATAGAAATTTACAGCCTTATCCTTGGTAAATTGAATAAGAGTTAACGTGTGAGCTTGCCACTTTAAAAGAGCACAGACAGGTATCCAACACACAAAATGTAGTTATACTAAACTACTACAAATAAATTAATCGATATGGAAGGTGCACTCATATGTATGTAGTTTGGAAACATTAACTAATCGCAACAAAAAACTGGAAACAACTATAGGAACAATGGTTAAAAACCAGTGTTCTGTGGGGATCATAGTTACAAGACTTGGACTCGGCTCGGACTGGGCTAGGGTGACTCGACTCGGGACTCGGGACTCGGTGCAGACTCAGCAAAATGAAAAAACCCTAGAAATTTAGAATTTTTTAAGGATTTAAAACTTGTTTCAAGCAGCCTTTATTAAATAAACCTTAACAACACAATAACATCATTAAATAGAAGCAAATTTGATCACATACTCAAGTATACATTGATCACATAAGTGTAAAGTACGCAAATTGTAGCTGATCTGCTTAAGGAAATAGCACACTTAGATATATTAATATAGTCAAATGTATACAAAACTCATGGAATATGAAATCCATGACATCAAATGTTCCAAACAAATATGAAATATCAAAACAATAACTACAAGTCTATGGCTCAAAGGAGCCCGCATCCTTCCTATGAAGGCGTCTAAGGTGGGTCCTAGATGATGTAGCAGCTGCAGCCATAGCCTCAACCTCTCTATCTGCCTGGTCAACCCAATCAAGGTCCTCGTCACTATCACAAGTATACATCAATCACATAACTAGAAGTCTATGGCTCAAAGGAGCCTACATCCTTCCTACGAATGTGTCTAAGATAGGTCCTGGATGATGCAATAGCCATAATCTCAAGTTTCAGGGCAATTGCCCCAATGGGGTTGAGGGGCAATGCCCTTTGCGGGGGTCTAGGGGCAGTGCCCCCAGTGGGGTCAAGGGGCAGCACCCCGCTGCCCCTCACGGGGGTCTAGGGGTAGCACCCCCAGTGGGGTCAAGGGGCAACGCCCCTTGCGAGGGCCTGGGGCCAACACCACCAATGGGGTCAAGGGGCAACGCCCCTTGTGGGGATCTAGGGTTAGCACCCCCACAAGGTCAAAGGGCCGTGCCCCTGAGGGGGCCCTGCCGAGGCTCTGGGGGTAGCACCCCGTCGAATCAGGGGCAATGCCCCTTCGAAGGTCTGGGGCAGCCCCTGATAAGTCAAGGCAATGCCCGCTGCGGTAAGGGGCAACGAGGGTAGGCGAAATGCCCGGTGGGTCAGCGGGCACGCCCTTAGGAATGCAGGGACACGCCCCGCGGTCAAGGGGCAGCTTCCCTCATGGGGAGCTCGAGGCAGCACCACTGAAGCGCTCCCTGTCATAATACAAGGCGGGTTGAGGGGCAAAGTCCCACCCCAAGCCCAAATTAAGACCTCCAAAACCATACAAACCTTCATGCGTACATCATTTTGCATTCACAATAGAGTAAAAAAATAGTTTTAACTTTAAATTTCATGTAATTTTTGCACTTTTCAAACTTGCCTACCGAGTCCTGCTGACAAGACTCACCTGGACTTGGCGAGTCCAGCCAGGGCTCAGCCGAGTCTGAGTCCAAGCCCCCAAAACTCAGCCAAGTGGACTCGACTCAAGACTCGCCGAGTCTCGTTACTAGGGATGCGTCTTGAACCTCCTCACCTCTACCCCCCCCGGCATTTCCGAAATGGGGATGTTCTTGGGACAATTGCCCTTGTACGGGGCAACCAGGGGGACTCCCTGCTATACCCAGGATGCTCTAGGACACCTAGGCATCCCTTGACCATCCCAAGGACAGCAGGGAGTCCCCCACCTTGAAAACCCAATCATTCAATTTTTTTTTAAACATATTTTAACAAAATTTAAACTGTCGCTGAAATTTCATATTCCTCTATTTGTATGCAACTTTGGTTTTCATATGCCTCTATTCTGTCAACAGAGCACGTAAATATTTCCTAATTTCATCTTTCTGAGCTTTAATCTCAGATTGGGGTAACTCTCACTGGAGTAATGTGCCATAGGATTTAACAACTCAGGATCCCTTATACATTTCTAACTAGAAAACAAATCAACCCAAATAAGGCTGGGTAGCACTGAATCAAAAGCACTTCAAAAAGTAACAGTTTGTTTTCTGCTAGTAGATCCAGAATTAGCAAGTGCAAGGACAATCAGCTCTTCCAGAACTAGCCAAGAAACGAGGATGATCAACTCTCTCAGAAAAAGCCAGGTACAGGTATGATCAGCTCTCTCATTTTTATTCATAATCCCACCAAATGCATTACTAGCCCTACAAAAGGAATGTATCCAATCTAAATATCCACAGTGTGAAGAAAGAACTCAGTTGCTCAGGAGTTAAGTGTTTAATGAGATATACATTCCTTCCAGATAGTCATTCCTGTTGTCAGCATCAATGAGAGACAAAGAAGTCCCTTTACTTCTTCTGTTTTAAATACTTATTGATCGTTCATGTATCTGACCTCTACATAATGTATGACAGGAAATTTCCTTAATAACCCTCGATGAAAATGAGTACAAACATAAAAAAACAGTCCAAGCAGGAGTACCTAAAATGAAGGCTTTCAGAACAGTTAGAGACTTCCAACAGAAAATGTCAAGAATATAAGCAAAGCAAGTAATTTAATCTCTTTGTGATAAACCCCCATTTTATGGGTATAATTTTACCAATACACATAGACTGACTGGTACAAGGATATTTATCGGTGATTATACCCCCCATATCAAGAGTCTTTATTTCCCTCGGTCATTAACTTAAGGCGTTTGCATGGATTGAATTGATTTCATAGAATTTAGTTTGGCAATCAGAAATAAACTACCTATTCTATATTAATGTGGGGACCATGCAAGCATTCAGGGAAAAACTTGAAATTGAAAGTACTGAGATGTGAATACTTTGCTATCATGCCCTGGAATAGAGTCAGGGTTTTGTATTTCTAATAAATATTAAAAAGGATTGGCTATTACAGTTTCTATCTTTCAGAAAGAAATTGCCTCTGTAATTTGGAAGATAGTCTTCAGCTCTGATTACAATGTCTTGTTGTTGTTAAAATTAATATATTCCGTTCTGAAGAACTTGAATCTTGATCAGATCACATGAAAATTTGTTTCAGTTCCTGGGATCAAACTTTTATCTCTGTACTAGGTCTTCAAACTTGAAGTCCTGTTGTGTTAGGCCACTGGTCTCCAGCTGGTAAAATCTTTTTCTCCCTGAGACATCTTGCAAAGGAAAAGGTTAAAATATCTCAAGTTCTAAAAGCATGGTAGACTCGAGTCTTACTGTTTGTGAGGAATTATCACTTTTCATTTTTGGAGATTAATCCTGTCATTTATTTTTCCTTACAACTCTCTACTTCTGTTATTTTTTCCTACGTACAATAAGAATAATGGCTATGCTTCCCAGGGATGCATCCCCTGCCCAAAATGAACCCATCCCCTATAGGGGACACGGATGGGTAGGAAATGTCCCCATCACATCCACTTTTTAACAAAATCTTGGAAACATCCCTGGGATGTCAAAAAAATTGCAGGGTATGCCTGTGTACGTTAGGGGACATCCAGACATCCCCATCTGTAAATCACTAGACTCTTTGCAAATCCAAATGTAGAGAACATTGTCATGGCTGAGTTTAGCAATTTTATAAAATCATGGAATCACAATCTTAGCACCCTTCAAGACAAGTACATGTAGAACACTCACACATGGCAGTACCTTCATTGCCAAGGTATTGTTTACCTGTAGCCTCTAACAAGCAAAATTTTAACATACATATGCATTTTAATTAAAAAACAACTTTCTTACTTTTTTCAGCAGCTATATATTATATTTTAATTTTATCATTACAAATGTTGTGTTGGAGTTGATTGTTGAACCCCACAGCTCCCAGAAATCACTTGCAACCAAAACGCCTAAGTTCCTAACACATGGAGAGATAAAAGCAACTGATTTTATATGCAACCTTGAGAATTGATTTGATCCAAAAAATATGATGAATAATCTTCTCAATAATGGATTAATGAATTGATTAATAGATAATGAATCTTTATAAAAGCAAAAAGAAAACCTAGATGAAACCAAAGGTAAGGATTAAATTAGATCATACCAAGTGTCCTCATCCTATTCTATGAGACAAAAAAGCACATGACCTAAAAATAGCAAAAACAATCTCCTAAGTTTAGTTCAAGTGTAATAAAGTAAAAAGAGGACCTAATTAATAAATTGATGATTAATTAATTAATTAGCTGATTTTCCTATTTTACTCTAACATGTTGTATTGACTTTGTCTTCAATCTCAACAAGTTGTGAATTCTTCATCTAAGCAAAATTGGAGTACATGCTGAGTCCTTAAATTTCCACAATTCATGATATTGTATAATGGATATTTGTGGATTTGACTGTAAAAAAAAATTTATCAATGTTTTGAACCATCAAGATACTCACTTCTCTCTTGCTATTTGTATCCAAATAATGGATTGCGTAGTATGATCCAAAATGTTGTAGTACATACTACTTTATCGGCTCAATTAAGCATAACCAAAATGGATTGCGTAGTATGATCCAAAATGTTGTAGTATGATCCTACTTCTCTCTTGCTATTTGTATCCAAATAATGGATTGCGTAGTATGATCCAAAATGTTGTAGTATGATACTACTTCTCTCTTGCTAGTTGTATCCAAATAATGGATTGCGTAGTATGATCCAAAATGTTGTAGTACATACTACTTTATCGGCTCAATTAAGCATAACCAATCGGCTGCAAAATTGGTTTGTTTGCATTCCATCTTGTGCCTATTGTCACATAAGCAAATCGGGTGCAAGGAAGCGGCAAGGAATTGAGATGTAGCTCCTAAGTGTGCTGAGTTGGATGCTTCTGTTGTATGGCTTGCAAATCTCTTTAGAGAATGAAACTCCTACAAGACTTGCATAGTGCAGCTAATGGGAGCAGTGTTGGAGCTGCTTGTCATTCAAATGAACCATGTGATAATATTGATGTTCTGATGAAAAGCAATATGTAGATTATTGCTTTGGCTGCAAAATTTATCTGTGTGCATTCCAACTTGTGCCTGTTGTCACATAAGCAAATTGGGTGCAAGGAAGCGGCCAGGAATTGAGATGTAGCTCCTAAATGTGCTGAGTTGGATGCTTCTGTTGTATGGCTTGCAAGTCTCTTTAGAGGATGAAACTCCTACAAGACTTGCATAGTGCAGCTAATGGGAGCAGTGTTGGAGCTGCTTGTCATTCAAATGAACCATGTGATGACATTGATGTTCTGATGAAAAGCAATATGAAGATTATTGCTAGCAATTTTGTATTGATTTGATGGATGATATTGAATTCTCTCTCTCTATATGTGTGTGTGTGTGTGTGTGTGTGGGTATATATATGTATATATATAAAATTGCCCATACCCAAACTGGCATCATAGCCCCAATACATAAATATAACCACAAACCTAATCACACAATTGTAAATGTTGGCTCCATTCTCAAAGATACACATAACTCAACAGCATACAAGTATCAGCAACTCAAATGTACCCACCAAGATGGTATGTTTTAATTGCCTGGTACTTGTGATATGCATTTGAGTTGCTGATACCCATGGTATGTTGCTGCATTATGTATATATGGAATATCTTGGCTGGGTTACATTATTTCCCTAAAGAAAGCCATCAAGCAAGGCAAAAGGGAAGCAGTCTCTCAATACAAAATTGTTGCATGTTCTCTGATGAAAAAATGTTAATCAGTTTACAATGTGAAACTTGATCAAAAATTGATTATCAAACATTTTGGTTCGGTCAATGCTTGTCTTGATGATTATGCCAATATTCTGTAAGGTAAACTATTCAATCAGAAAGACAATGAATGTTGTCCCTGGATCTATTATGGTGTTACGCAAGGCTTTTGGTTAGATTTTACAGAAGGGGCTGATCTATTATGGTGTTACGTAAGGCTTTTGGTTAGATTTTACTGAAGGGGCTTTTTCAGAAAAGATTGTAAGTATGGATTTTTCCTTTTGGACCCTAAGTGAGAATGGATGCAGGACAAGCATACAGAGGGAATGCCTTTCGATGCATATTCACACTGCTGCAGAATTCCTAAGTGGTCATGCACCCTGCCAGCTATTCAGCCACTCAACACATTGGAAACAGTTTCAGTATCAATTCTTAATCATGCTATAGATTTCAAAAAGAAATGCTATACAGGGCTATTGAATTCAATGTCTTCCAAAAAGAAAACCAACAAGCAGCCATCGGCATACTTTATAACAATCAATCAGGTAAACTATTCCATCAGAAAGACAATGAATGTTGTCCCTGGATCTATTATGGTGTTATGTAAGGCTTTTGGTGAGATTTTACAGAAGGGGCTGATCTATTATGGTGTTACGTAAGGCTTTTGGTTAGATTTTACTGAAGGGGCTTTTCCAGAAAACATGGTATGGATTTTTCCTTTTGAACCCTAAGTGAGAATGGATGCAGGACAAGCATACAGAGGGAATGCCTTTCGATGCATATTCACATTGCTGCAGAATTCCTAAGTGGTCATGCACCCTGTCAGCTATTCAACCACTCAACACATTGGAAACAGTTTCAGTATCAATTCTTAATCATGCTATAGATTTCAAAAAGAAATGCTATACAGGGATATTGAATTCAATGTATTCCAAAAAGAAAACCAACGAGCAGCCATCGGCGTACTTTATAGTAAGCTGGTATACCTGAGAAACTCTATTTACTTCCTGTAGCGTAAGGTCCTTCCCCCCAGTAATGTTGTATACAACACCAGTTGCACGTTCAATTGATCTCTCAATAAGGGGAGCTGATGTAGCTTGCTCTGCTGCTTCTTCTGCACGGTTTTTTCCAGATGACACACCAACTCCAAGCATTGCAGTTCCTGAATTTCTCATAACAGCCTTTACATCTGCAAAGTCTACATTCACTAAACCTGGAATCTGCATTTTCATACATGCATCATATCAGCAAACCTAATGTTTTGACACTGTTATCTTGTATATTTCAAAGATGTTCATATTCAATCATTTCTATGATTGAAAACCATGTAAACTATATGACCCACTGAAGTCTGCATCCCACTTACTGTTATTATATCAGAAATTCCTTGTACACCTTGACGAAGAACATCATCAGCAAGGAGGAAAGCATCTTCGAGAGGAGTATTCTCTTCAACAATATCTAGTAATCTATCGTTTGGAATGACAATCAAAGTATCCACACATTTCTGCAGTCTCTCAATGGCCTCCAATGCCTATCAAAAATAAGCCACTAAATCAACTTCCACCACAAAAGCTTTATGTATTGCTTTGCTGCTTTAAGACAAAAAGTTTTCTTTCTAAAGCATTTAGAAAAATTAAAATTACCACTTTCTAAAAACAAATTTTAAAAATTCATTTAAGCAGATTTCAGACAGTCCAGATTGTCCCAAGCTGCATTCATCAAATTAAGCCAGATGTTTTGACTTGGAAACTTAGAAACATTTCATATCAAATACTTTCAAGTAAGAAAGATTAACATTCCGATAATCCCAGCTTTCACAGAATGTAAGTTGCCATTTATGAAAATATTAACTCATGGACCGTTAAAAATCTTAATGTGATCTATTCTGATAATGACAGGCAATCACAGATAAAACTTAATTGCCAAGTAAATAAAAGTCACCTGTACAGATCTCCTTCGACCTTCAAAACTGAATGGGTAAGTAACTACACCAACAGTCAGATGGCCTGCTTCTTTTGACAATCGAGCAACAACTGGAGCTGCACCAGATCCAGTACCCCCACCCATTCCAGCTGTAATAAATACAAGGTCTGATTCATCAAGAGCTCGAGTTATTGCTTCCTTTGACTCCTCTGCTGCCTGTTCCCCGAGTTCTGGATTTCCACCAGTACCTGCATTTCTGAACCAAATACCCATCATTATCTTGCTACCAAAGAAAACCCACAAAAACTTAAAAAATGAATAGATAATTATTTTCTTGCCACAATAGGAAAAAGCTCTCTTTGCATGAATATAAATTGAAATCTATATAATCTGATAGAATACTGACAAAGAAAAGTATAACATTTATATCTTCTCAGATTCCCATTATCTTCTTCTAGAAAAACATATTATGCATTAAAATACCTACACTAAGATACCAACTTTGAGTAAATTTTGAAAACTTTGCATCAACTTAGCTTCTACAAAATCCAATGTCCATTTTATATATACATAATTAGCATGCTGTTCATATATGCCAGATTACTGTTTCTTGTGAAACAGATATAAATCTCCAATCTTCTGTTACTTTTTAGTGTTTTGACAGTTTTGTGAATGAACTTCGAATTGACAACAAGAATTACATGAATATAAATTGAAAGCTGTCTAATCTGACAGATTACTAGCAAGTGAAAGTCTAATATTTATATCTTGTTAAACTCCCATTATCTTGTTCTGCAAATTTGTGTTATGCATTACAATACCTACACTAAAATACCCACTCAATATATTTTGATACTTCACATTCACTTAGCTTTGTAAAACACTCAACATTCATTTTGGAATAGGTGTAATCAACATGAAGTTCTGTATCTTAATCTTATAAACTGGAATATTGTTGCTTATGGAACAGATATCTATCTCTGATCCTTGGTTACTTTTTTAATGAACTGAATATTGACAGCAAGGGTAACTTTCAGCCTGTGTCCTAACCTCAAAAAATGGTTTGTGGATATACATTTTGGGAATTTCAGGTTCTTGCTAACAAAAGGACTGTTTCTAGTTGGTATATATACATTGAAAAAGATGCTGTAAGTGGCAAAAAGAAAGTATCCTACCTAATCCACGAGTCAACTGTTCCCCAATTTGAACAGTATTCTCTGCAACAGATTGTAGCAGAGCTTGAGCATCTGTATTTATGGCATAGAATTCTACACCCTGCGATATGACAAGCAAAAATAGAATGATTAAGTCTAACATGTATGACTATTCATTGCTATTATTAAAAACAAAAAATGAGGTATTAGAGAACAACAAAAACCCAACTTCCATGCATGCAGTTACTCTATAGATGAACTAATTACGTAAATGTTGAACAGATTTTGAAGAGCACTGATGTACCTTTGGTGTATTTGGTCAACTCTGACCATAATAATAATTCTTAAAAAAATAGCAAACTCAGAAGAAAATAATGTTTTTTCTTTCTAAGAAGCCTTGAAGAGACTCAGAAAAGAGAGTCAAATCATTGAAATAGATCTTCAAGCCACTGTTTACTTGAAAGTGTTGCAAAAATTATGTGCAAGCTCTTTAAATAATGGATGGAAGCATTGGGGAGTGAATAGAACCACTCGAGTGTGTTCCGCAAGTATGTGTTGAAAGAATTTAGCCAAGAGGTGATCATCATAGAAAAAATATAATATTTGTAGTGTTCAATGACCACATGTTGTGGGTTCCCTTTTGCAATTGAACATTTCAAATCTAGGGGCCACAAATACAAGAGGGAAAGGATTAAAGAGAATACCAGGGTAGGGAGGGTTGTGGTGTAAATCCACCATCACCTCTCTCCTAGAAGAAGAGGAAAGAGTATAGCTTATCTTGCATGGCCTTGATGTGATATAAGACATGTTGCATAGCAGTGTCAACAGGGTGAGGAAAGTAGGGATGAGGAAGAGGAGGATGGTGAAAACCATTCAGAGAGAGAAGGGATGTGGTGAAAGAGGTGAGAATGATGGAAACAGGGATAACATGTGCATCAGCATGAGAAGTTTTAAGGATGGGACAGAATGTAAGAGTGACGGTGATGAGACGAATATGCAAAGGAGGAAGAGGAGAGCATAGGAAGAAGTGGAGACAATGACATGAAGGTTATATGGTAGAATATGGCTAGAGTGGGTAATGGATGAGGGTTTGGAAAGTAGAAAGAGTTAAAGCATCTGAAGTAGGAAGAGTGGTGTGGGAGTGGAGCCATTTGTAGGAATAAGGAGAGACAATTAAGGTTGAGAATGAGGAGGAAGAGGAGTGGTAGTGGCCACGGGGAATGGAAAGATGCTGCAGGAGTGGAAGAGGAAGGGGTAAAAGAGGATGGAGGTGTAGCAAAGGAAGAAGAAATGGGTGCAGCAGTGTGGATGATGTGACAGATGCACTAAAGAATGTCCACACAATTGGACTAGGAGATGATCATATGTTGAAGGGTAGCAACCAAGGAATAAGGGTTGATCTTGTCTTCTAGTGTGCCCACCTCATCTCCAAGGACCTATATTCAGGAGTAAGGGTTGATCTTGTCTTCTATGTGCTCTCCCTTTTATATCTCAAGTTTGAGGGAGTCACACCTCTTCACCTCAATAGTTACAACTCTTCATTGCTGCACTTAGAGAGTAATAATTTAATTTTAAATAAGTCAATTTGTTAGTGGTGCTGTCTAGTACTTGTAATCAGTCCTAATAATTCCTCACCCTTCCCTTGCCTTCTAGATCTACCTTCCTTATATACCTTATCTTGCTAAGGGACACAACCCTTCATATGCTGGTTGACCATTCTTAACAACTTAATCTGTATTTAATGCCAGTTTAGTGTAATATTAATTATTTTTATTGATTTCTTTTGAAGCATAGGCTGCAGACATTTAGGAATTAAACAGCACATTACACAAATTGTTCGTCCAAGAGACTTCATGGCTTATAAGTTACAATATATAGGATATTTGTAGAATTATTTTTGATGTATGAGGATCAATTACATTCCACATAGTCTAAAAGTCTAAAAGTCTGTGATATGATAGGTGCATTTATATAAAATTTACAACAGGTTCAAACCCCAACACCACAAAAATAGCCTTAAAAAGTTAAACCCAAAGGGCATTTGACAGCAGTTGCGCTGCACTTAATAATAATGAGTATATTCATACAAGTATTAAAATGGGGTACACAAGTAAGTGTGCATGCTTGTAGAATTTTATCAGGTAATTAATTTCCGGTTTTACCTGGGACCAGAACATGGTTACATAAGAAGTTTGGTATCTGTAGCATTTTTTTTTTATAAACAAGGCTCAATTACATTGATTATTGAACATAGTCCAAAGGATTTTGGTGTAACAGTAAAGTGGTGCAGTTTTGTGAGATTAGCCAAGATTCAAATCCCAAACGTTGCAATGGAACACATCCTAGATGTAAGTGATGAGTGTTAGAAATATCAAATATGTTATGCTCTTATCATATGAGTATCAATTACATTGAACATAGTTTAAAGGGTTGTGCTATAATGGTAACACCTTTGGGGTATGGATCCCCGGAGATATCCATGGGACAATGCTATAAATTGTTAGAATCTACATGCATCATATGTGAAATCGTTATTGAACAATGATTCAAAAATAGCATTTAAAGAATGAAATATAGAAAATATAACATTGGAATTGAAAAACTATATCAATCTGTGTGTTTTCGACATAACATACTCTTGAGGGAGCTGTACAGTTGTCTATCTGGCACTGGCTATATCTATTTTATGATATATGATGATTAGATAAGTATGTGTAATCTTACAAAGCTATGAACTCTAAAAAGCCGTTACAAAAGTTGAAACAATTGCTCTTCCGTGTAACTCTTCACCTTCTGTTGGTCAGATTGAACAAAGCTCTTCCCCTATAAGGATGACGGCAGCAGCACTGTCACCAGTCGGTAAGACCGCATGTTATGAATGGACCTTAGTGGTTTGGTCTGTAGGTGTCTGGAACCCTAGTAAAGTCGATGACGAAGGAGACATTAAGATTAGTGTGTCCTTCGATGGTGCCACATCTGATCTTACTAGATTGCTATGTGTGAGTCGAAATGTATGTACAATATCTGGTAGAGAAGTACCGAAGATTTTTAGAAAGTGTTTAGCAGCACTGTAAAACATGAGTTAGCATTACCGAAGGCCATCAAAATAGGCTTGGCAGTATCACTGAAATTGTATTTCAAGAATCTATCCGGATGACCCAATGAGGGTGACTAGGAAAACCAATTTCCCAATACCAAATAAAGCGTATCCATAACCCAAAAGGGCATATTTGTGTGTGTGTGTGTCATAGAGGATATAGTCAGTGAAATACAGATATATCATACGGTTCAGGTTCAACCTTGCACCATAATCATGAAACAAAGTCTCGCCCCACACTACAAGTTGGCCACATTCTCGCCAAGTCCCGGACAGGTAACTAAGAAGTACACTGAGCATATCTAGGGCAAATATGCATTAATGACCTAAAATGGAATGTAAGGTCACCTTGATGATTACCTGAAGACCACTGGCAATCATTCTGTTTACAGCATTGTTTCCTCCACCCCCTATGCCCACCACTTTTATTCGAGCTGGCTCCATCCCTCTAAATTCAGAATACGAGCTCCTAACTCTGAGAACGGGTCTACAATATAAACCCAAAATATGGATATCAAAATATGAACAACAGGATTCGAGAAAACATTTTTTTCAACAAAGATTAAAAGCAAAAGGATTTATTAACCTGAAACTGCTGCTTCTATTTCTCCTAACCTCCACATTGTTGAGCAGCTCTCTTGCTCCTCCAAAGCTACAGGTCTTTAAAAGAGGTGAATTCGTCAAAATCTTATTGTCAAAATACGCTGATGTCCACCGAAATCCATGAGAACGACTATTGTCTTTTGTGTTTTCTCTTCCCAGGGAAGGAGAGAGGGCTCGCACAGACTGATGGCAGCACTGCATAATGAAGCTTCTAGTCCCAGAAGCTTTTGAAAGATTCTAGAAGTTTTAGAGGATTGGATAACTGTCGCTCTGCAACTGGGAGGATTGGAGGCTGTTGCAAATGGAGAAAGAGGGTTTTGTGTGTTGTAAACGGTACTTGTGTTGAGAATTTTCGAGGAGCTCTTCAGTGTTAGCGGCGTTTGAAATGAGTGGTAAGAGTATTTAGCCATTCAAACTATACGGATTGTGCCGTCAAAAAGTTAGGAATTGATGGAGCAATTTAGCTAACAAAATGAATTTTATCCCTAGAAGGTTAGAATTGGTAGTCTTATGTTTTCGAATAGACTAAGCTATAAACTTTAGTGAAAGCATTTAAAAGTTTTATTGGAATTATTTGTTCGTAATGTACAATACTAGCAATCGCATCTTTGAGTGCAATGGGTATGTCAAAGAGGTGTGGATGGTCAATTATGGAAAAATTTGTCGTAATTAACTTTTTGTGATAAAAGTAGTAAATATGGTTAGCCTTCAAATTGACTTCTTCGTAATGTATGCACACTCTGTGTTGAGTGCAAACCATGCATAGTACAAAGCATGTGTTGATCATGAAAGCTTGTGTTTCTCTGAACAGCCTTATGGGAAACTCAATGAATGGGGGACCTTCTTGCGCTTCACTGAATAACCTCCAAGATTTTTAAAGAAGTCGGTTCTTCTTTTGTATTTTGGGAAAGGGAGAAAGAAATGTAAGAATAAAACTTGACTATGGCAATGCGCCAAAAAGTTTTACAACATTTCAAAACCCCTAACAGGTTCCTATTTCTGATGAAATGAACACAAAATACCACATATCCTTCATTGTTGGAAGGAGAACGAGAAACTAAGGCATATGCGGGCACAAAGTAGTCATTCAAATCCTCCCGTGGGAAACACCCATTAAGGTTCGACAAAAAACAAGGAACCTAAATTTTGAACAAGATGTTTCAGATCCTTATAGAACTATTTTTACCTAACAGCATAATATGAAATCCAACATAATTTCAACAAGAAAATGAAAGAGTATCATAACATGGTTCAATTCCTGAGAGTCTAAGTTAGAGGAACATAAAAACTAGTAATTGAGGATTAATTATCAAAGACTGTGTGCAAAAATAAAGTGGCATAGAGCATTCAGCATGTATAAAATAGAGAATAAAATGTAAAACAAAGGTCACATGTGCACAATCTAATACAAATCTTCTTCTTCTTCTTCTATTTCTTGATCATGCAAAATAATAAAAATGCTAAGGTCGGATAACAAATCTGAATAGTTTGGCTGGGGCCCTAGCTTGGTTGGCTAAGTAATTCCGCCTCACTGGTCACAGTTCTAGTCTCCCAGTGCGGGTGTGCGATGTGTCGGCTAAAAGTTAAAAAAGTTTACACCGCTTTATAACGATTCTAGTCTAAAACAAATCGAATAGTTTCAGATTGGCATGGTGTGATGGTTTATAGGTGGCATTGTTGTTCTTGCCACCAAGGTTCAAACCTCGCTTGGGGGTATTGTTGAATGGGTTGTATCCTCATAGCTCCTCAAAAGCTACCCTTGAATTAAAAACAAATCTGAATAGTTGTCTTGACATTTGATTACAAAATTGCTTATAGAGCAATCAGAGTTTTGTAGAAATCTTCTACACCCTATTTTGTCTATCTACTACTATCCACTTCTACTACTGCTACCATTGATGATGAGAGGCTGTTGAAAATTCCCTTTTATAAGACAAAGGAAGTATACAAGCACCGAGCACTCTCCACCGCCAAAGATAAAACCCTAACAAGTGTCATCACAAGATAGCCTCAAAATCCGGTTAAAAATCAAATCTGATCATGACACTAAAATTCAAGTTGCTTCAATAATGGCGATGAGCTGGATTCCACAAGAGCTTCGTGAAGATTTCCCTGTCAAAAGGAATATACGAGGTTGTAAATGCTCGATAAAATCTAATTTGATCAGTTGTAGTTAGTAATGGGGTCGTTAAAAGGAAGCTAACCCTTAAAGTTGTGAAGGAACAAAACACTTTGCCACCCAACAACATCTGCGAAGATATTGTTCCCAGGAGTGAAAAAAACCTGCCCGACAAAAGACAGGTGACGTGGCACGTTGGTGGGCGTTCTTCAAAACTTGTGAGAGTAGTTAGGGGAAAATTCTCCCAGGCAGCCACGTGTCTCACTTTGGGCCCGAAAGGAGAGTGACATCTCAAAAGGTTGTGCAGCCACTACGTGGCACCATTGTGCACCTTTTTGCCAAAATTATCTTGCAAACTCCAAAATGATGTGGCTATGTGACACATGGCGAAGCGAATAACAAAGGTCGAAAAGATAAGAACCACAAGACCGAAAGAAACAATGAGAAAGAATAAACATTCATAAGAGAAAAAATTGCTCCATAGTTTTTGGCGACTCACAAGGGGCCTTCGCCTACAAAGGCATGAACCCAAAGAAATAAAACAACATAAAAAGATAAAAGAAATCACTGATCCCTCAGAGTTTGAGGAATGCAGTATGCAAACATTTCTAGTCTTCGTTAGAAGGTAGAGCCAATGCCTGCAACATCTCAGAAGCCCTAATCCAATTCAATTATCTCCTTGAAGGATATTCCTCCCCATTTTGCTTGTGTCGCTCTAATGTGGAAGTAGAGTCGAGCCAAGGGGAGAAGTACTCTTTCAATTTCTTCAGCCGTAAGCAACAAGCTCAACTTTTGGAGTTCTAATTGGTCCTATTGCTTGACTTGCTTGACCTCTAAATTTTTCTTGAGTTGTTCCTCAGTAAATACTACTCCATCATGCAAAAATGGAGAGGGTAAACCCAATTGGATCAAAGCTTTAAAATCCTCTCATTTTGTCGACCTTCTTAGTTAGTGCCAGCTGACAGTTCTTGCTCCTTTGGGTGGCCTAGTTGCACATGATGAGCTCATTTTCCTTCCTAGCAATCACTTTTTGGTCTAAAATCCCAATGCTTGCTAGAGCTTCTTCTGCCTTATGGTGGCGTCCATAAGGATATAAAAGTCCACGGCAAATCCCTAACCTAGGAATTGGACATTCCGGTGGTGACTAACATCTTCTTATGGTCATTCATTTACATTGTCAAACCAGGGAGCGTATACTTGAAATGGAGCAGCATTGTATGTGCACTAAGAACTAGCTTCAGTCACAATTTACCAGAAATAAATGCGTGAAAGGAATTCTACTTATGCTACAAGACCGCAAGAACAATATAAGACTGGAAGTTTGTGCTAAAACCTTTAAGAATGAAATCTAACTTATAATCAACAGAAGATAAACAACTAACCAACTAGAGATACTCACTAAGTGGGCCCCCTTAGCAAGAATCAACCAATTATGTAAGAATTGAACTCAAAACTTCATCAACTTTTATTCATAAACTTGGAATCATATACATTGATTGCTCTGCTTATAAGAAAACTAACACAAAACACTGTTTCTCATTATAATACTAACTTTTACACACCATGTTGCTCACTCGCGCAGGAGGAACACTTATTTATATCAGAAAAGAAACTAACTACCTAACTCTAACAGAGAAAGATGTGGACATAAGTGCATCCTGAAACCGAGGAACAAACTTCTCATAAATGAAAGCATATCCATTCAACACCAGACTAGAGAATTTAGTATTCCACTCTTCCTAGATTAATGATCATTTAGATTTCTCCCAACGAATCTCGGCCAGAGTCTTTTGGAACAACTCTCTCAATGTCGTGGATGAAATGACCTACTATAGGGCCAAGATCCTGCTATGCTTTGGACTCATTCCATGCTCCCTTCAACAACCTCAAGCATGCCATAAGTACCGGCAAAGAAAACACGCATGGAAAATAACATACACATCTATTATCATGTTCCTTCAACAACCCCAAGGATGCACATGGCAAATGTAAGGAAGAAAGTAATTGGAAAATAATATGATACACATATTGAATCTATTTCATTATCCAAAACCACATGCATTATATCAATCATTGGGAGGTCAAACAAGGCAATTAATACAGACACATAGAGATGTTTAGCTGCAAGAATATAGGAATGTATTGCTACAGGATACTACCCGATTTTAGATAAAAAGTCTTTAATCAAAGAGTTAAAATAACCATTAGCAATAAGAGTAAGGATATTAAAAATACATCATAATACTCAAATTATGAGCATATTTTGAGCTCATCATTTGCCCCCTACTTATCCTAATGATGGTCCTCGAGCATTAAGCTTCCTGGTTGTTTCTTTGAAATCAGTAGGAGTAGCATGGCCCTGCAATGAAGTTCCAAATTTGTAGTAGAAACCTCTAAAATTTTGCCATTTCTTATACCTACAGGTTTCTGTATCCTCATTAACATTTGTAGCCCGATAAGGGTAAAGTGGCCACATCAAAACTGGAGGTCGAAATGTTATTGGTAACCATAACTCAAACCTCTTCTAGAGACCAAGCTGCATGTACTTCTTTGTCCTTCTAAGGGCTACTTTAAAGTTCAGAGGGCTATGAGGCTTAGATTTCCTTAGACCAACAGTCAGTTTCTCCCATCTTGTCTCTATTCTGGAAGATGAAAGCTTCCAAAACAGATATGGTTGGCCTTTGAACTCATCATACACCTGCTTCCTAATATCAAATATTTTCATTCTTTTTGTTTCATGATTGAACCCATACGCAATAGTAAGCCAAGTTTTCAACATTGTGTGGGGATCTAAGCTTTCAGGTCGCAGTGGAATAGGTTCATTCCTTTCAGCCTCTTCATCAGCCTCTAATTGTCTTCCATAATTAGTTTCATTGGTTGCCCAAGACATGAGTGACCTCAAATGAATATCACCAATGTAAAAAAGTGGATTCCACTTTGTTTCAGAGGGAATTATCAAACCATCCAAATAAAATTCACATAAAAAAAATTCAGCCAACTAGGGGCTACTTGATGTGCATCATAAAATTTCTCGGCTGTGTGAATAATAGGATCTAAATTTCTTGAAATTCTCATTAATTGAAACCAAAGAAATTTCTCTTTTAGGCACATAGCATATACCCTAGGCGGTGGTCTACATTCCACAATTTTACCAGTTATCTTCATCATTTCATCCATTTTCTCTTTCATTTCTTAAATTTCCTATTTTTGTCTTTCAATTTCTCTTTTCAATTTCCCAAAGACTTTGTTGAATTTTAGTCTTAGCTAAATGGAGGAAACTCAAGGTTTGAAATGTGATTGGCCTCCATGTGGTCCTAAGATATTCCAAAAATTCAATCAACAATGTCTTTTTATAAACAACCAATGCTTGACAAGTTGCAAGGAGTAATGGGGTGTTATAGGACACTTCTAATTGTTCAAGTTGTTCTTCCTCTTGCTGCAGGATGAATTCTTGTTGCTGCACAGGAGGAGATTGTACTTCCTTTGAAACTTGTCTAGTTGTTTCAGCCAAGTCATCAAGACTTGGCATTCCCCTTTTATTACCACTAACATGTTGTGCTTCCTCAACTTCCATTGGCTCATTTTGCATTTCTCTAAGAACAACAGATGGACTTTGTGGAACATTCTCAGATACATTTTGAGAATCATCATGACTGAATTCTTTAGAGTCCTCAGAAATTATTATAATTTTAGGTTGAATGTAAGTTGAGGTAACTTTATGCTACTTCCTTGATGACACCCTTTTTGGCAATGTTTCCAAAGTAACAGTTGCAGGAGACACTCTCATGGCTTTCCTCTTTCTAACCTTCCTAGAGAATTCAGACTCAGCAGGAGAGGATGATAGTGAAACTACAGTGGCAACAGGCGTTGTTGCAGGAGGAATTGTTATAGGAGAAGATGTTGCAGGAGTAGAACATTTTTGTTTTTGAACATG
>VDFB02321002.1:0-64855 GCA_007258455.2 Sequoia sempervirens | reverse complement strand
CTTTTACATAAGTAGACTAAAATAGGTAGTTTTAGTCCTTAGTGTTATTGGCCATATGTAATTGAGAACTATGTATTTGTTGTTACAACAAAAGGACAAAAAGAAACATCAACTCCATATTCGAACAACACTCAAGTAAAATTAGACTCTAGGATCTTACCTAATCTAGAGTAAACATTCTTCTAATGAAGGGAAACAAGATTGTTAGGAAAAAAGTGTCTCAACCTTGCACTAACAAAATGTGACTATTTATAGTAAGTTTATAGTTGAGCATAAATTTGTCTGAAATTTTCCTCAAAACTATGAAATTTCCAAATAAACATGGTGGTAAAGTTTCGACCCAAGACCATGTTTGGATTTCATGATACTAGGGTTTCTATTTTTAAAAGCTTCAAAGACAAATTTGAGACACTTACAAGTTTTCTTTGGGTCTGAAAGTGGTCGTAATTAAAAAAGTGAGTAATAGATTGATAGAGCACTTCATAATCTTTCCAATGGCTCAAACAATTCGTCAATTGGACTCCTGAATCAAAAGTTAAGGCTTTCGAAAGTTGGGTCTTTTGAATTGAAAAATATGAAAATGTGTTGGACACATAAAAGAGTTATAAGGAGGAATTACATATGTTGGTGTGTGTTTTGACACATCAAGGGAATCTTTGATTAGAGATAAGTTGGATGTCACTTTTTGAATAGTTTTAGCTCATGGTTTTGTAAATATCAATTGACTATTTCATGTATTGTATCTCTTATACATTAGGCGCTTGAAATGGAGGTTATGTGTGAGTCTTATTATTTATAGATGTTGAGTTGTCTTTAGATTTCTAGTTGGTGATACTCCTGAGAAATATTTCTCGACAATTATATTATAATCTTGTTGAATTTTGAATAATATATTGGGTGAATATTTGGAGTGGTTGGTTTTTCTCCTAGAAGGGTTTTCCCTATGTAAATCACTATGTTGTGGTATGAATGATATTTATTTAGTTTATGTAATTGTTGTAAAGATCCTTTTTTTTGCATAGCCCTCCTCTCAATATTAGTGTAGGAAGTTGTTCAGCTACCTTAGCTTCCTAGCAAATGGTATCAAAGCTTGATCACTTTTGATTTTAGTTGTGGGGTGATCCCACAATAGTGGGTTACACTTTTTGGCCAAACTTGACATTGAACTAAACTTTTTAAACTAAATCTTCACTTTCAGACACCTATAGCTGCCAAACTAGTGATTTGTGACATTGTGTTTCTAGATTCTAAATATATATTTTTAAAATTTTTTGGAATCAAATTGCATTTCTTTTTCCATCTCCTTCGATAACTAGTTTTTAACATTAAACATCATTTTTAAAGAGTGATGTTTACTGTATAACACATAATTTTTTTTCTATGAAGGATAAAATTCTTTTTTTTTTGAATTTAGATTTGTAATTACGATATCTAGCTCCTTCATTTGGTTTCATAGTGTTTTATTGATTTTTTTTACTTAATTAAGTTTTGATGTCAAACCAATTATAATTTAGACATAGGTTCACTGTATAACACATAACTTTTTTGTATGTATGAAAATTCATTTTCTTTTGTTGGATCAATGACATCAATTCCAAGAGCATAGACATTTTTCAAAATTTTTTTGGTAATATACTATTTTTCCACGTGTGCAGAACAAAGAGCTTATTTTCAGTGAAAAACCTATGTTTACTAAAAAATACACAATAAAACCAAAATATATCAAAACTATACTTGATGGAGAGCTCATTTTGAGGACTATAATCCTCTAATTGGGTTTGTCAAGTTGATTCCATTTTGATCCTCAACTTGAGCCTTGAAACCCAAAACTCTGCATAAAATTGCAAATAGAGGGGGGCAAGGGCAAAAAAGGGGGGTTCTAGTGAACCCCCCTTTGAGTGAACCCCTTGGAACACCTTCGAGCGAAGGGGGGTTTGCTAGAAGGGGGTTTGAGTGAAACCCCTTAAAATAATATTAAAACATGCTTTTAGAGGGGTTAGAGCAAAGGTGGACAGTTAAAATTATTTTTAATGATTGACCTTCATTCAAACCCTTGGCCGACCGAGTTTTTTTTTTTTAAATTTCATATGCATGTAAATATGATTTTTTTATTTTTATTTTTTCATATCAACATTGCAAGATTAATTCACATTTTTATCGATCAAGGTAGATTTTGGAGAAGAAAAATTTTGGTAGAGGATTTGTCAAGTCATCTTTTACTTGAAGAATAAAATGGGACAACAAAAAAAAGACAAAATAAGACTCAATGAAATTATTCAGAAGAAAGAGAACAAGAGAGGCGTAAACAAAATTTGGAAAATTATCATAGAAAGAAACAAGGTATGCATATTTTCTTTCCTATTTTTAATATTATTCCAAAATATTTTCATTCCTATTTAATGTAATTTTTTAGCATGTAGTAGGATGTTATTTCTAGTTTTGAACATTTAGTTTAAGTATATATTTGTTTCCACATCATTTAAACTTGTAATTTAAATATTATTTGTTTCAAAATATATTTAATCATGTCTATTAGAACTTCTCTCCCTCTCTCCCTCTCTCCCTTTCTCTCTCTCTCTCTCTATCCTTCTCTAGATCTACCTTTCTCTCTATCCTTCTCTCTAAGGTTCTCTCTCTCTCATGTGTCTAGAACCTTTATTAACACCTTGTTTTCCTCATATAAATCCATTTTCAATTATCAAAACCATGTTAGATAACTTCCTAATACTAATTATTGTATCTTTATCCTCTACAAGCAATTTGAGAATCATAAAATTAAATGCTAGCAATACCCCTAGAGGATAACCATTATTACCTATTCCCCTTCACCAGAAAGGTTAGTTTTGGTGAATTTGTCACCAAAATTAATGAGTAGTTGAATAATGACCTACTTAACCCATCCCTTGAATTCATTTTCCCTAAATGTACCTAAAATCCTAGAAATTAATTCCTCTTCCTCCCATTTCATTCATCCATGCAAATTCACATTCCATAAAGTGCCTTCACTTAAAGAAATAAATTTCTTATGCATGTTCTCTCTCCATCCATCCATTTTGTAGGTATTATTTAAGGAAAAGAGGTTAATTTATTTCTGTTAGAGATAAATTACACTTAAGATCTTTCTCTCTATATTTGGTCAAAATTTGAGCTTGTGTCTTACCTTCCCTCTTACTTTATAGTTGTTTCATATTTTATTTTCTTCATCTAAATCTATTAGAATCCCCATTTTCATGCTCAAATAAACATAAAACCTTACTATTTAGTGTATTTCCTTCTTTTATTTCCATGATATTCTAGTCCATATTATTTTTATCATCTTTTTTATTTCCTATTTCATCAAATTTATTGCACACATCATCAAGGGGTTTATCTTTTTTTATTGTGGTTTTTATTTTGTCTATTATTGTTTTAAATTATTTCCCTATCCTAGGTTTACATAATCCATTTTCCTATTAACAATGTGGATTTTTATTGTAATTACCCACAAGGGGATTGATTGACCTATACAATTCCCTTTAAACTCTCCATATTGTAAAGTTTTTCTAATTTACAAGTGATTCTATATGATTTTTTAGGAAGTGATTGAAGATAAAAGTGCATGAAATCATGCAATGAATCTCCCATAAATAAAATAGATTATTATAACACTAATGAGTTTCATCTATGAGATATCCCTAATTCTTATCATGCCCCTTTATTAAAGGATTGATCTTATAGTTCTATAATTTTTTCAAAAAAATAACCCCCAACTATTCTCTACTCAAATCATATGTTAAACTTAGATAGTTTTTATTAAGTGTAGCTATTCTAAATCCTCTATTTTTCCTATTTTCCTAATATAATTTTTTATTTTTTACTACATTTATATTGTTGTACCACTTTAAGGTCCTCTCTCTCTCTCTCCCCCTCCCCTTTGACTTGACTCTTTTTAAAGCTCTTTCTTTAGATTTAGATACTTGTCCTCTCTCTATCATTCTCTCTAAGGTCCTCTCTTTCTCTTGACAAGTATTTTAAAGCTCTCTCTCTCTCTCTCTCTCTCTCTCTTGACTTAAGTCTTTTTAAAGCTCTTTCTTTCTCTCTTTATCCTTCTCTAGATAGGTCTTCTATCTAGACTACTAAGTTTGCACATTAAGGATCAAAAAAGTTATATGTTGTTGCCAATATCTAGACTACTAGTTGAACATGTTCTTGACCATATATTATTAAATTTACTAGATGAATTTGTTGGGCATCATTTTAGAACAAATTTAATTTATATTAAATGTTTCAATTGAATGTGTAAATTAGGGTCCTTCATAGGTTTGCACATTAAGTATTTATCATGTACTTGTATTATTTAATCATAAGTTTCATACTTGTACTAGTTTCAAACTCTTTCTCTCTCTCTCTAGATATCCTTCTTTCTCCCTAAGGTGACCCTCTCTCTCTCTCTCTTTCAACTTAAGTTTTTTTAAAGTGCTTTTTTTCTCTCGCTCTATCCTTCTCTCTAAGATAGGTCCTCTATCTCTCTCTTGAGTTAAGTATTTTTAAAGATCTTTCTCTCTCTCTCTCTCTCTCTCTTAAGTATTTTGTGTGTAGAATGGGCTCAACAAGCAAAAAATTTTCAAGCAGGAGTTGAGAGAAATTTAGATATTGGATCAAACAAGGTTGAAGAACACATAGTTGGAGATAGGGAGGATGCCCAAGTTCAAACAATGCATGTTGGAGAGGGGTCAGGATCAATTGAAGCTTCTAATGGTATGGATGAGCATATGAATCTAGCTAAAGAGGTGAAGAGAAAAATTTCTTATATAAATTTAGATCATTTACTTGAAATGGATATGGAGAAATTGAAATAATATGCCACACAACCTAGAAATACTAGTGGGAGGTCAATGAATAAATCCGTAAAGGAAATAATCAATGCTCATTTCAATCATCTTGGTACACTTGAGAAAGCTCAACTGTTATCACTTTTACTTCTTTGTTATGAGTTGAAAGAGCCATTACAATTGTTGGGTGTAGATTAGACATTGAATAAGAGGAAACACAATCTAGAAAAAGATGCACATGGATGAAAAAATGGAGACTAGATAGTGATGATCATCAGAAAATATTACATCTTATTGAAGAGCGGGCTAAACCAGTTTTTTGAGTTAGATATATCCATGATTTTCAAGTTCAAGTACATGTGTACACATATGCTCAAGTGAGAACTTATAGTAGTGTTTGAACTCCATTGTTTTAGTTACTTATAATATGTTGATGATGATTATTTTAAATTTGGTTGGACAAAAATTAGTGATGGAAACATGTATTGGTATAAGTTAAAATTTCTAGATGAACTCTTAGGATCCCATGTTTTGATTATCGTAATTTGTTACATATTTAATTTTCCTGTGACTTTAGGATCATCTAGTGATAGAAAATATTATAAATTGATTCATGATTTGCTTAATTTTATAAATATTGTGTATATTTTGAGATCGTGCTTTGTAAACAAGTGTTGAACATACAACAATTGAAACTTGAATATAAAAATATGACTATTTGTGTGGAGGCATTAAGTTCTCATATTGTCTAGGTAAATACTAAAGGTGAAAAGATGATTACTTTCCTTTATAGAAATTAAATAGAACCTTTAGAATCTAGGACTTTTAAGTAGTACTTTCATGGGGTATATTAGGGCTTATGAAAAATTATGAGTGGATATTGGTGGTTGAATTATTCAAGGTATATATTGGCATTTTGCAATGACAATTAAATGAGGTTAAGATAATAAATATATGATTCATGCACATAGAAAAGGATCTTTCTAACTCTTCTTATAATAGATTTGAGGTCTTTTTTATAGAACATCCAAAGGTAAAATTGGATTTCTTGAGAGTTAAGGTCTCTAATTAGGTTAAAATTCTATTAGACCTCTCTAATTTTATCTAAGTGATAGAATAATTGAAACAATTTGGTAGGTTGGTTTCTATTTGAAACATACACTATCATCAAATTGTGTGGATCAATTTTTGCCTCATATTAGTTGCCATACATATTCCAAGATGGGATTTCCCAGGTCTTGAGGTAATAATGTAAGAACCTTTTATGTATTTTATACACCAACATTACTTCAAAAATTGCACCACCAAGAAAGGCCTAATTCAAACAACTTCTTGATATACAAATAAATCCATTGGAACCAATATTTGAGATGTAATTAGCCTATGAGATCTTTTCTATATCATAAAATTACCACTAATTAATATGTCAACACTTGAGAAGAGGAAGAGAAGGATAAATTTGATTCTTTATATCTATTATAGAGAATTTGTATCATAGGTTATGTCACCATTATATTCAAAAATAAGACAACATGTACACATGATATATAAATTTAAATGAACAATTCATAATATATATAATTTATATTAAATAAACACACATATATATGTATTTCAAAGTTCTTGACTTGATCTAAAACATACACTTGAACCATGTAATCATAACAATTTTTGAAAGTTGTATGCATATTTAAGTTCATATTTAAATTCAAACTTGAAACATGTACATGTGTAAATATAACATGTAACATATACCCATAACATTTAATGTAAATTTAACATGGTTAATATATATAAATCAAATTTACTCCCAAGTTCTCTAAATCTATAATTATAATGTATAAACACAAACATGTGTACATGTAGATGAATATAAACATAAACATAAGCAAACATGTACATAGATGAATATTTAAGCTTAAACACATGCATGTATATCATAAGAAAATGTATATAATCAAGTCTTGATGTAAATGTACATGTCAATATATCAAACAAAAATAATCACCTAGACAAATATGAATTATCATGTTAAACATGGAAAACACATGTATATGATCTAAGCCATATATAAACACACATGTACATATCAGGTTGAAAATGTATATATGTAATCAAGTCCAAGGATAAATACATGTCTCTAGAGATCATCAAATGTACCATAATGTATCAAAAACTCATAAATGCAAATGTTTAGATATATATGTAAATATTTGGAAATGTCCTTGCAAATGGACTTCTAGGTGGTAGCCTAATCGTCATGTTGACTCCTAGTCGAGAGACCCTCTAAATGAGAATCCTACTTTGATGGATGTGTTGAGCCCTGGAGATAAAATTGTACACAAGGTGTTAAACACATTTTATATATTGCTATTTAAGAATATACATGTATAAAAATTTAAAATTCACATGTCCACTCACAACAGTATTCATATGCATATAAATATCAACTTATTTTTTCATTTTTTCATATCAACATTACAAGACTAATTCACATATTTATCGATCAATGGAGATTTTGGAGAAGAAAAATTTTGGTAGAGGATTTGTCAAGTCATCTTTTACTTGAAGAGGAAAATGAGACAACATAAAAAAGACAAAATATGACTCAACAAAATTTTTTAGAAGAAAGAGAACAAGAGAGATGTGAACAAAATTTGGCAAATTATCATAGAAAGAAACAAGGTATGCATATTTTCTTTCCTATTTTTATTATTCCAAAAATATTTTCCTTCCTATTTAATATAATTTTTTAGCATGTAGTAGGATGTTATTTCTAGTTTTGAACATTTATTTTAAGTATATATTTGTTTCCACGTCATTAAAACTTGTAATTTAAATTATTTATTTCAAAATATATTTAATCATGTCTATTAGACTTCTCTCTCCCTCTCTCCCTCTCCCCCTTTCTCTCTCTCTCTCTATCCTTCTCTATATCTACCTTCCTCTCTCTCTATCCTTCTCTCTCTCTCTCTCTTTATCTCGTGTCTAGGACCTTTATTAACACCATGTTTTCCTTATAAATCTATTTCCAATTATCAAAACCATGTTAGATAACTTCCTAATACTAATTATTATATCTTTATCCTCTACAAGAAATTTGAGAATCATAGAATTAAATGCTAACAATACCCCTAGAGGATAAGCATTATTACCTATGCCCCTTCACCAAAAAGGTTAGTTTTGGTGAATTTATCACCAAAATTAATGAGTAGTTGAATAATGACCTACCTAACCCATCTCTTGAATTCATTTTCTCTAAATGTATCTAAAATTCTATTAATTAATTCCTCTTACTCTCATTTCATTCATCCATGCAAATTCACATTCCATAAAGTGCCTTCACTTAAAGAAATAAATTTCTTGTGCATGTTCTCTCTACATCCATCCATTTTGTAGGTATTATTTAAGGAAAATAGGCTAAATTATTTATGTTAGAGATAAATTACACTTAAGATCTTTCTCTCTATCTTCGGTCAAAATTTGAGCTTGTGTCTTATATTCCCTCTTACTTTATAGTTGATTCATATTTTATTTTTTTCATCTAAATCTATTAGAATCCCCATTTTCATGCTCAAATAAACATAAAATATTAGTATTTAGCATCTTTCCTCCTTTTATTTCCGTGATATTCTAGTCCATATTAGTTTTATCAACTTTTTTCTTTTTAATTTCTAATTTCATCAAATTTATTGCACACATCATCAATGGGTTTATTTTTCTTTATCGTGGTTTTTATTTTGTCTATTATTGATTCAAATTATTTTCCTATCCTAGGTTTACATAAACCATTTTCCTATTAACAATGTGGATTTATATTGTAATTACCCACAAGGGAATTGATTGACCTATACAATTCCCTTTAAACTCTCCATCTTGTAAAGTTTTTCTAATTTACAAGTGATTCTATATAGATTTTTAGGAAGAGATTAAAGATAAAAGTGCATGAAATCATCCAATGAATCTCCCATAAATAAAATAGATTATTATAACACTGTGAATGAGTTTTCATCTATGAGATATTCCTAATGCTTATCATGCCCCTTTATTAAAGGATTGATCTTATAGTTCTAGAATTTTTTCAAAAATAACCCCCAACCATTCTCTACTCAAATCATATGTTAAACTTAGATAGTTTTTATTAAGTGTAGCTATTCTAAATCCTCTATTTTGCCTATTTTCCTAACATAATTTTTATTTTAAATACTACATTTACATTGTTGTACCACTTTAATTAAGTAAAGTAGATCTAGATATCTCTAAATCCTTAAGTCTAAATTAGATCTAGCTCTAATCTCTTGACTTAAGTCTAACATCCTCTCTCTCTCTCTCTCTCTCTCTCTCTCTCTCTCTCTCTCTCTCTCTCTCCCTTAATTTTTAAATTCCTTAGATCTAGATACTTGTCCTCTCTCTATCCTTCTCTCTAAGGTCCTCTCCCTCTCTCTCTCTCCCTTAAGTCTTTTTAAAGCTCTTTCTTTAGATCTAGATACTTTTCATCTCTCTATCCTTCTCTCTAATGTCCTCTCTCTCTTGACTTAAGTCTTTTTAAATATCAATCTCTCTCTCTCTCTCTCTCTCTCTCTCTCTCTCTCTCTCTCTCTCTCTCTCTCTCTCTCTCTCTCTTCTTAATTCTTTTTAAATCTCTTTCTTTCTCTCTTTATCCTTCTCTAGATAGGTCATCTATCTAGACTACTAAGTTTGCACATTAAGGAACAAGAAAGTTATGTTGTTACCAATATGTGGACTACTAGTTGATCATGTTCTTGACCATATATTATTAAATTTACTAGGTGAATTTGTTGGACATCATTTTCGAACAACTTTAATTTATATTAAATGTTTCAATTGAATGTGTAAATTAGGGTCCTTCATAGGTTTGCATGTTAAGTATTTATCATGTACTTGTATTATTTAATCATAAGTTTCATAATTGTACTAGTTTCAAACATTTTTTAAGTATTTTTAAAGATATTTCTTTCTCTCTATCCTCTCCAAGATAGGTCCTCTATCTCTATCTAGAGTTAAGTATTTTTAAAGCTCTTTCTCTCTCTCTTGACTTAAGTATTTTGGTGTTTAGGACAGGCTCAGCAATAAGAAAGTTCTCAAGAAGGAGTCAAGCCATATTTAGATATTGTATCAAATGAGTCTGAAGAACACATAGTTGGAGATAGGGAGGAGGTCCAAGTTAAAAAAATGCATGTTGGAGAGGGGTCAAGGTTGCTTGAACCTTCTATTGGTATGGATGAGCATATAAATCTAGCTAAAGAGGTGAAGATAAAATTTTCTTATAGAAATTTAGATCATTTACTTGAAATAGATATGGATAAATTGAAATGTTATGCTAGACAACCTAGAAATTTTAGTAGGAGGTCAATGAATAAATCTGTAAAGGAAATAATCAATGCTCATTTCAATCATCTTGGTACACTTGAAAAAGCCCAACTATTATCACTTTTACTTCTTCATAATGAGTTGAAAGAGCCATTACAATTGTTGGGTGTAGATTCAACATTGAATAAGAGGATTAGTTGGTGTGGATTAAAGGGTTTATTGTTGAGTATATCTAGATCATCTACCAGAAGTTTCAGAGGTCCGCGAAATGTTTCAAGTGTGTTGTGGTATGATAGTGTTTTTGTGGTCTCTATTAGTGTTCCTAAATAAAGATTGTGTGATTCTATTAATCTCAGTTGTTGCAGATGTTTCTCTGTTATTTCTTGGTTCTCTCAAATGTCTCTAGATCATTCTCTATCTTTGTGGCATGTCCACATTAATCGGTGAACTTGTGGTTGAAGATCTTTTCTTGTGCATGTTCAGTTTTTCATGTTGGTGGTATTATGTTGTGGATATTCATGGTGTAATTAATTAAAGTATTTTTGTATTGGAGATGTTAATTTGGGTCTCCACTATGTTGTGGTCAATCTTGGTGGATTTGCATTGGAAATTTATTTGTAAATTTGGGCTGACATTGAAAATATGTTTTATTTTCTTGGCCGACTAAGTTGTGATGAAATCTCATGTAGCGGGTATATAAATGTGATTGTTTCATCGGTGAAGTGTATGCTTCATGTACTGGGTGTGCTCCTGTGTGTGTATGTGTGAATATCATTTGATTGAGAGCAGAGTGTGAAGAAGATTGTGCAAAGTGTGAAGAAGTGTTGAGCTTAATTGGAACTATAATCAGGCTTGTGCAGAAGCTATTTTCTCAGTTCATACCCTCTAGATTTTCAATCCTATTATTTTGCACAGTGAGCCCCTTTGTATTTGAGCAGTGAGCTCTAGGTAGTGTTCCTGAATGCATGTGCATTCCCCTTATTATTTTTCATTTACTTTTAGCAGAGTATAATCTTGTGGACTAACATCCACTGTGGCTTTTCCCCTAACAGGGTTTCCATGTAAAAAATCTTGGTGTTCTTTGTCTCTTTGATGTGTTAATTGCTTGTGGTTAATTGCTTATTCATTAGATCTGAGATTAAGTTGAGTTAAGTAAGAAAATTTTAAGTTTCTGTCACAACTGATTCACCCCCCCTCTCAATTGTGTGTCCTTATTTTTCCAACAATTGGTATCAAAGTAGGTTCCTCTGAAGAAGTCTAAAAGCTTGAGGTGATCTGAAATAGCAGCAACATTCAAGGACAGTCCTAGATTTGATGGCACTAACTATTCAATGTGGAAAGTTAGGATGCAATGTCACTTAAGGTGTATTGGTGAAGCTTTCTGGAAGATTACAAGAGATCCATATACTATTCCTCAGAATGGTCCCTCAACTCCTGATGAGATCAAAGATGCTGAAAATAACGTTAGAGCTATTGAAGCTTTGGTGAGTGCTCTGACAGATTCAGAGATGGCTAATGTGTTGGGTCTGCAGACAGCTCATGATATTTGGACGAAACTAGAAACTTTGTATGAAGGAGATGCACAGGTGAAGATGGCTAAGCTACAAAGCTTGAAAGGCAAGTATGAGAATTTGAAGATGGGTGAAGATGAAAATATCACTTCTTTTATGTAGAGAGTAAATGAAATAGTGATGGGTATTAAATGTGTCAGTGGTTCTGTGGATGAGGATGAAATTGTGGCTAAAGTATTCAGATCCTTGCCTCCCTCCTACAAAATGAAGGTTCATGCTATTAAAGAGTTTAGATCAATAAACAAGATGACAAGAGACATGTTGATCGAGAAGCTTGTTGCTTTTGAAATAAGTGAATTTGGTGAATCTACACCAAAGAATGAATCTACATTTAAGGCTACTATATCCAAAAGTAACAGGAAAAGATATAGTCTGGGAGAGAGTCCCAGAAAGATATCCAAGTATGATAAAGAACTGAAATAGCTTGAAGATAAAGAAAGAGGTAGAAGAATTGGAAGCACTGATTGCAAAGCAAGAAGGGAGAGGAAAAGGTAATTATGAAGATGTATTCCCTATTAAATGTTTTTCATGCAGTAAAATAGGCCATTTTGCATCAAGATGTTCTGAAAGAGTTCCTAGATCTAAGCCTAGAAAGTATAGATTCCAAAAGAAATGCTACTTTGCTGAAGAAGCAATGATTGATGATGAGTCTGATAAAGATAATGGAAATGAAGATGAATGGGCTTTCATTGCTACCATTGAAGATAATTATGTGGCTACTGAATCTAATAAAGATGAGAAAGCTCTTGTAGCCCAAGTTGAAGAAAAAGATGAGTGGGTCATTGATAGTGGATGCTCACATCATATGACTGGTGATAAAATAAAATTTGTGAGTCTAGAGAAGTATGACGGTGGGGTTGTAAGATTTGGAGATAACAATGTTGGTGTGATTCGTGGAAAATGATCTATTTTCCTTGGTGGTAGGGATAACACTAATGATGTCCTCTATGTTGAAGGCTTGAAGAAAAACTTGTTGAGTGTTGGACAGATGGTTCACAAAGGATATGATCTTCAATTCAAAGATGGAAGATGAAACATACGTGGAAGTTCCAGGAATATGATTGCAATAGGAAAACAAACAAAAGGTAATTTTTTCATCTAAATACTGCCAGTGGAAGTTGTTTAAATACTCAAATAGATGAAAGTTGGTTGTGGAATAGGAGGTTGTGTCATGTAAACTTTGACAACATTATCAAGATAAGTTCTACTCAAGTAGTAAGAGATCTGCCTAGGTTAGTGAAGCCTGCTAATATAATTTGAAAGGAATGTCAATTGGGTAAACAAACTAGAGTCTCTTTCCGGAGCAAACAGTTACATTCAAATAATTTGTTGGAGCTGCTACATTCTGACCTTTGAGGTCCCTCCAGATTCAAAAGTATTCATGGAGAAAGGCATTTTATGTTGGTTATTGATGATTATTCTAGAATGATTTGGGTTTTCTTTTGAAGAGAAAAATGTGAAGCATTGGAGAAGTTCAAAAGTTTCAAGGCTATGGTAGAGAATGAGAAAGGTCTGAAAATCAAGTGCCTGAGATCTGACAGAGGTGGTGAGTTCATTTCCAAGGATTTCAAATCTTATTGTGAAGAGCATGGTATTAAAAGAAAGTTATTTGCTCCCCGAACCCCTCAACAGAATGGAGTTGCAGAGAGAAAGAATAGAACAATTATGGATGCTATCTGAACAATGATGATGGAAGGAAATGTGTCTCTGATGTACTAGAGTGAAGTGGTAAGCAATGTTGTGTATACTTTGAATTGGGTAAATGTTAATGGTAATTCTGGTAAGACACCTTATGAGTTATGGTTTGGTCACAAGCCTACTGTTAAGTATTTTAAGATCTTTGGAAGCAAGAGTTATATCAAGAGAGATGATGATATAGGAAAATTTGATGCAAGAAGTGATGAAGGAATCCTCCTAGGTTACTCCACTAAAAACAAGGCCTACCGGTGCTATAAAAAAAGACTAAGAAAGATGGTTGAGAGTGCAAATGATAGAGTTGATAAGGACTTTGTCAAATCATCCAGACGTTGCAATTATGATTCAGACGAAGACATTACAAGCCAAGGGAAGAATACTCAGACACATAATCTACTTCAGATTATTCCATATGTTCCAGTGAAGGAACCTCAATTTGTTTCGGTAAATCAAGTCAGTCAGGAGGCACAGACAAGTGCAAGTGTAGAAGGAAGATTAGAAGAGTCAGAAGTTCAAGAATGTCCCAAAACTCCAAGGTGTTTAAAGTTGAATCATAGGAGATAAGAGTAAAGGAGTGCAAACTAGAAGAAAATTTGTGGAAGAATATTGTCTGATCTCCAAGATTGAACCTAAAAATGTCACTGAAGCCTGTCAAGATGAACACTAGTTAGAAGCTATGAAGGAAGAGTTGACACCGATTGAAAAGAATGACACATGGATACTGGTTCCAAGGCCTAAAGACAAAAATGTGATTGGTACTAAATGGGTATTTAGAAACAAGCTGAATGAAGAAGGTGAAGTTGTCCGGAATAAAGCAAGACTAGTATGTAAAGGGTATTCTCAAATGGAAGGTGTTGATCTTGAAGAAACCTTTGCTCCTGTCACTAGGATTGAAGCTGTTAGATTATTTCTTTCTTATACTGCATACAAGGACTACAAAGTCTATTAGATGGATGTAAAGTCAACATTTATGAATGGAGAATTAGAAGAAGAAGTATACATTGAACAACCAGATGGATTTCAGCTAACAGATAAGGGAGATATGGTTTGCAGGTTGAAGAAAGCTCTATATGGACTTAAGCAAGCCCCCAGAGCCCGGTATGCTATATTGGACAAATACCTACTGAAGCTTGGATTCACTAAAGGTACTGTTGATAGCAACTTATACTTCAAATTAGATAATGATAAGGAGTTAATTATAGAAGTTTTTGTTGATGATATTATTTTTGGAGGAGATGATAATCTATGTATGAAGTTTGATGATGAAATGAAGAGTGAATTTGAGATGAGTATGATTGGAGAAATGAAGTTCTTTCTAGGATTGCAAGTTGCATAGTTGGACAAGGGGATCTTCATATCTTAGTCCAAATATGTGAAATAACTGCTAACGAAGTTCAGAATGGATGACTCCAAACCTGTTGGTACTCCCATGGTGACCGAATGTTAGTTGACACAAAATGATGACTCTCCTAAGGCAAATCAAACCAGATATAGGTCAATGATTGGTGGATTTCTCTAATTGACTTAGACTAGACCAGACATCATGAATGTTGTATGTATGGTTGCTACATTTCAGGCCGATCCAAAAGAATCACATGTAACTATTGTCAAGAGAATTTATAGATATCTAAAAGGAACAATTGACTTTGGAATTTGGTATCCAAAGGATGATGATCTCACTTTGTGTGCATATGTTGATGCAGATTGGGCTGGTGATGTAGATGACCAAAAAAGTACTAGTGGTGGTGCTATCTTCCTAGGGAAGAAGTTGGTGTCTTGGTTGAACAAAAAAAAGAACTCCATTTCTCTATCTACTGCTGAAGCATAGTATATTTTTGTTGCAAAAAATTGTACTCAAGTGATATGGATGAAATAGATGTTGAAGGATATCAAGGTGATATATAAAGAGCCTATTGTCATATACTGCAATAATTCAAGTGCAATAAATATTTCAAAGAATTCGGTACTACACTCTAAGACTAAGCATATATCAATCAAGTTTCATTTCTTGAGGGAAAAAGTGAATGAGAAAGAAGTCAGATTGGAGTATGTGCCTACTAAAGAACAAATTGTAGATATATTTACTAAGCCTTTTCTGAAGGACACTTTTGAGTATCTTAGAGGAATGCTAGGGGTAATCACCCCTCCAGATAAGAACTAAAATATGTATTTTCTTGCATCAATCTGTGAACTTCATTGCTATATTCTGATCCAAATTGGTGTTTTTGTGGCTATTACTTAGGGGGAGTAGTCAGACGTGTAGATATGTGGTTCAGAGTGTGTATATGGAAAGGTAATTGTTACCTTTTCCATTGATGTCAAAGGGAGAGAAGTGTAATGTGAAAAATATTTTCAAAAGAAGAAGTGCAAAAGAAGTTAGTGTGTTGGGTTGATGGTATTTTTCACATCATGTGTTAACATCAATTCCAAAGGGGGAGATTGTTGGATGTTGTGGATGTGTTTCTGATATGTGGTTGTCATTTATGTCAACACTATTATCATTTGGTGTATCAACTCTTGTATATGTCGAGGATATTGAGAAAATTGTAAGAGAAAGTGTTCTAGGTTCTCCCGGAAGTTTCAGAGGTCCGCAAAAAGTTTCGAGTGTGTTGAGGTCTGACAGTGTTTTTGTGGTCTCTGTCAGTGTTCCTAAATGAAGATTGTGTGATTCTGTTAATCTCAGTTGTTGAGGATGTTTCTTTGTTGTTTCTTGGTGCTCTCATATGTCTCTAGATCATTCTCTATCTTTGTGGTACATCCACATTAATCGGTGAACTTGTGGTTGAAGATCTTTTCTTGCGCATGTCCATTTTTTCATGTTCCTGGCCAACATGTTGGTGGTAGTGTGTTGTGGATCTTCGTGGTGTAATTAATTAAAGTATTTTTGTACTGGAGATGTTAATTTGGGTCTCCACTATGTTGTGGTTGACCTTGATGGATTTGCATTGGAAATTTATTTGTAAATTTGGGCCGACATTGAAAATATGTTTTATTTTCCTAGCCGACTAAGTTGTGATGAAATCTCATGTAGCGGGTATATAAATGCGATTGTTTCATTGGTGAAGAGTATTCTTCATATGCTGGGTGTGCTCTTGTGTGTGTATGTGTGAATATCATTCTATTGCAGAGCAAAGTGTGAAGAAGATTGTGTGAAGTGTGAAGAAGTGTTGAGCTTAATTGGAACTGTAATCAAGCTTGTGCAAAGGCTATTTTATCAATTCATACCCTCTGGATTTTTAATCCTATTCTGTTGGGTAGTGAGCCCCTTTGTATTTGTGCAGTGATCTCTAGGAAGTGTTCCTGAATGCATGTGCATTCCCCTTATTATTTTTCATTATACTTTTAGCATAGTATAATCTTGTGGACTAACATCCACCGTGGTTTTACCCCTAATAGGGTTTCCACATAAAAAATATTGGTGTTCTTTGTCTATCTGATGTGTTAATTTCTTGTGGTTAATTGCTTATTCATTAGATCTGAGATTAAGTTGAGTTATGTAAGAAAATTTTAAGTTTCTATCACAACTGATTCACCCTCCCCCCTCTCAATTGTGTGTCCTTGTTTTTCCAACATGTTGGACACATAGACCACTGTAGCTAGACACATAGGTTCTACCTGCTGGTCATTGTCTATCTCCCAATGGTCGAGTGATCGCTATATGCTCCCATGCCCATGTCTGCAATAGCATAATTTCAGAAGAGAGGCTCATTGCCCCACAATACACAACCTGGTGAAAATCATGACACAAATGGGCTAACATACACGAGCCTCATGCATATGTAGTCCTCTCCAATGTCATACACTCCAATACTTGACCCCAACCCACCAAAAATCCGTTTGAACTATGGTCAGGACAAAGGAATCTGCCAACAAACTCAGAAAGAACACACGGTAGAGGATCATATCTCCTAACCATCTCCTGCCAGGGGACCCAACGACCTGAAACATGATCATCTTGGAATATCCTATGCAAGGAATCAGTCCCGCCCTACTCTACTTTGTCATACACAACTATCTCACCCATCACTGGAATCCATAAGATACAATACACATCCTCAAGAGTAACTGTCATCTCCCTAGTATCCAGATGAAAGGTATTGTGGTCACTATGCCACCTCTCTGCTAAAGCAGTCAACAAACCCCTATTAATACTATAATGGGGTATATATAACAAGGATGTCAACCCACAACGTGCGATAATATCTAAATCAACCTGCATCAACTGACGAATCATATCCCATGTCTTCAGGAATCCCTCTCGAGACTGGAGAACATCAAGGTCCTCCTAATGACATCATGACAAACAAATCAGCATTACATCAATCAAATCATGTTCAATCAAGATCATCAGTCAATCAAATCAGGTTCAATCAAGATCATCGGTCAATCAAATCAAGTTTAATCAAGATCATCAGTCAATCAAATCAGGTTTAATCAAGATCATCAGTCAATTAAATTAGGTTTATCAAGATCATCATTCAATCAAAATAGGTTCAATCAAGATCATCAGTCAATCTATCAAATCAATCATTAAATCAATCAATCAAGACAAAGGATCAGTCTTATCATTGACCCTCAGCTATCATGAGGTCGATACATCATCAATCCTACCATCAATCCTCACCTATCATGAGGTTGATCAAGCATCATTCCTATCATCGATCCTCACCTATCATGAGGTCGATCAAGCATTAGTCCTACCATCAATCCTCAACTATCATGAGGTTGGAATGACATCAGTCCTATCATCGACCCTCACCTATCATGAGATCGATACAACATCAATCCTACCATCAATCCTCACATATCACGAGGTTGATCAAGCATCAGTCCTATGATCGATCCTCACCTATCATGAGGTTGATCAAGCATCAGTCCTATCATTGATCCTCAACTATCATGAGGTCAGAATGTCATTAGTCCTATCATCGATCCTCACCTATCATGAGGTCGATACATCATCAATCCTACCATTGATCCTCATCTATCATGAGGTCGATACATCATCATCAGTCCTATCATTTGACTCTCATTATCATGAAATCAAATCATCAACTATCTTATCGAACATCACACAATCAGACTGAAATCAATCAAAAGCATCACTGAATAGAACAATGCAATGACTAACATGATTCATGAACATCATACAAGCCTCAATAAACATCAACAATGCAACATTTGACATAACCAAGAGGAATTTAATCAATCAAACATCGTTGGATAGGCAAAACAACAGGGATCATTCAAGGGAAAATCTTGCCAACACCCCCAAAATAGAAAAAGGTGTCATTTGGGACCCCAAAGGTGCCACAGAATGAGCAGAAGCCACCATAGAATCAACAAAAGGTGTCATTTCCAGGGAAAAAAGGTCAAAACATGAAACCATGCTTACAAAAGGTGCCAAAAGACTAGTAGAAAGTGCCACAGCATGAGAAAAAAGGTGCCAAAATAGAAGCAAAAGGCACCACAAAATCAACAAGAGGTGCCAAAACTCTCATAAACACCTAAAAATGACTCCAAAGCAGCAAAAATACCCCCCAAAAGTGCAAAAATAACTTCAAATGGGCTACAACACCTATCTACCACATTCAAAACACCAATAAAAGGTGGGAAAATGACTAAAACGAGGTTTCTCATAATGCGTACCGTAGGTCCAGCTGCAGCAAGGTGACCATGGCGGCGAAGGCGCTCGAAATGATGCTTGTGATACGGGATCCCCATCTTCCTCTAGCTCTCTAATCTTCAAATTCTTCAAAATCACAATGTGCAAATGAATTCCCTTTTCCCACCTTTTTCCTTTTTAAAGGTTAATGGAGGGAATTATGGTGGGATTTATTTCCTTCTTACCAAGGATGGGCTTTAACTAATCAAAACTATTAAAGGAGTGAGCTTAGAATCAAATTTTGAGAGATAAATTATTTTTGATATCAAAGTATCATTCGTTTAACATTGGATCATCATCACATCATTGCAACATCATCACACAATCATCAAAATTTCCAACAATTCCAACAAATCATCGAAATTCCAAATTTCATCGATTTATCTCTCGAGGGGGCATATATCCAGAATCACCTGAAAATCATCGTCCGGGGCTTTGAAAAAAATTTGGGCATCGCTACCAAATTTTTCTTTGAAGCAACGTGTAAACACATTACTTCAAAGAAGGGCAAAATGTATAAACCTAAAATTGGTCATCACATTTAATTAGTTAAATACTAGCTATTTAATTAATATTTTGACTACATATAAATAAATTCTCAATTTATTTATATTGTTCACCCTTCCCTAATTATCCAAATCTAAAATCATATTCTTCTAAATTAATTAAATAAACAAGGTTCCATAAACTTGTTTTACTTAATTAATCTTCACTAATCCCGATTAGGAATTAAAGCACATGTCTACAAACTTTTTGTGCCACCTCACCAAGGTCACATGAAATTAAATAATTTTGATTTTTAATTAGAATTATCCTCAACCAATTTTTAAAAAAGCAGATGGCTTATTCCTCACACACTTCCACCAATTTTGGAGCACATGATCTTTTCTTCACACACTTGAGTCTTCTATCCAAATGGCATGTTGCCCATTGGTCAAGAGATTCTTCCATCCAAATGTCATGTTGTCTTTGGTAAAGGGGACAACATCTTGATTCTCTCCATCTCCACCATCCATTCTTCTTGTTCGAATCTGGATCATTGATCATTGCCACCTTACTAGATGCTTGGAAAAGGCTATAAATACAACCCTTGGGCATTGCATTTGGTATCCACATTTTGAATAGAGTTATTATGCATGTTTATCATTGGAGCTTTGGAGCATTTTGGAGTCTTATAGTTACATCTAGCTTCATGTTTTGCTTTGCATTTACATCTTAGCTTTAAATCTTGCTTCATAGTTGCATTTTACGTCTCATCTTGCATCATAGTTACATTTTAGATTAGTTCATTTTTAGTTTGCATTTGAGCATATGGAGTATCATATATAGCATCATATAGATTACTACCATAGTATCCACCACCGTTTTTCCATTCATCATAAACACCATCATCTATTCATCATGGCATTCATTATCCTTTCCATCGTATAGTTACATGTAGGAACTTAGTTGGCTTGCATGTTGAATACTAATCTCGTTTCTTAAATGTCATTCTAATAGCCTTTGTGCACATAGAAATATAAGGGCCAAAGGGTTAAAGGAATCATTTAAGAATAGAGGACAAACATACATTCTTGAAAGATTCGTTAAATTGAAATTTAGAGTAACTTCTTTGCTTTGAATCTTTAAATATAATTCATTTCATTAAGTTTATGTTGATACTAACTTTACACATTTCACACACATAGAAAGTGATACTAGATAGAGATATGCTTTGTTCTTGAATGCATTATCGGGTATTTTGAAATATTGATAGCACTTGTATTATCACACAAGATATAAATACGTTCATAATATGATACTCTGGAATCCTTTAATGTATTCTTCATCCACAACACATGTGTGCAGCATGATGCTGCAACAATGTACTCTACCTTTGTAGTAGATAATGACATTGAATCCTACTTCTTACTCAACCAAGAAACCAGTATGCTTCCAAGAATGAAAGAACCTCCACCTGTACTTCTTTTTTCATTTGCATGACTTGCTCAATTTTCATTTGTGTATGCACTCAAAGAGAAATCAGTATCCATACGTTACCATAGACCAAAGTCCAGAGTTCCCTTTAAGTATCTAAATAACCTCTTTACTGCTACAACATGAGATTCTCTGGGATTTTCTCGAAGTCTTGCCACAAGACATACTACATGCATGATATCTGGTCCAGTAGAAGTTAAATAGAGTACTCCACCAATCATTGATCTGTACTTGCTTTGATATGTCATAGGAGATTCTCTACTTGACTGATTTATAACCCACAAAAGAAATTCATCTCCCCAAACATTGACATCTCAAACTCTTTTTGGATCTCCTTTGTAAATCTCTTACACATACCTTCATTTACTCCAAAGACTATGTTATCAACCTACACAACCATAATCAGGATTTGATCTCCCTCAACCTTGAAGTAAAGGTTGCTATCTGTAGTACCCTTTTTGAATCCTTTCTACAACAAGTAGTTATCCAATCTTGCATACCAAGCTCTAGGAGCCTATTTAAGCCCATATAATTCCTTCTTCAATATATGAACCATATCAACATCTTCTAATAACTATAAACCTTATGGTTCTTCAATGTACACTTCTTCTTCCAATTCACCATTCAAGAATGTAGATTTAACATCCATCTGATATACCTTAAAGTCTTTATGTGCTGAAAAATACAAAAAAATCCTAATGGCTTCCATTCTTTCCATCCAAGAAAAAGTCTCTTCAAAATCTATTCCTTCCACTTATGAGTAGCCCTTACAAACAAGTCTAGCCTTGTTCCTAACAAATTTTCCATCCTAATTCAATATGTTCCTTAAAACCCATTTAGTTCCTATCACATTCTTGTTTGTTGTTCTTGGGACCAATTCCCAAGTCCGATTCTTCTCAAATTTTCCTAACTCTTCTTCCATATCTTTGATCCAATTCTCATCTTTACATGCCTTAGTTACTCTCTTAGGTTCTATCTTAGAAAGTAAGCAAAAATTTACCTGTTCCTTTTCCATAGCATATTTTCTTCTTATCAACACAACTTTTCTCTTATCTCCAATGATTTGATCTTCAAAATGATTCTCATGCACATACTTAGGAGTCTTAAGGATCTTTTCTAAAGCTTCTTCCTCTTTAATTGTCATCTTCTTTTCCTTCTCTTCATCTTTTTCTTCTTCATTGCAAGGAGATCCATCATATTCATATCCTTCTATCAACATAGAACTATGATGTGGTTCTTCATCCACTTTAACACTTGCACTTTCAACAATCTCTTTGGCCTTTTATTATAGAATTTATATGTATTGCTCTTTGTAGAGTATCCTAGGAAGATTCATGCATCGGATCTTGCATCAAAATTTCCTAAGTTTTCTTCATCTCTCCTGATATAGCATTTTCTTCCAAACACTCTAAATTATTTCACAGTAGGAATTTTACCATACCATAACTCATTAGGATTCTTTGAATTGTTTACTCTTGCTTGACCTCAGTTGAGAATATATACTACAATATGAATTGCTTCTCTCCAATAAAAATTTGGTAGGTTTGCTTCCTTCATCATGGTTCTTGCTACTTCTTGAATTGTCCTATTCTTCCTCTCCATAACTCCATTCTATTGAGGAGTCCTAGGAGTTGACAAACTCTTTTTATCCCATGAACTTCACAAAAACTATTAAACTCATTTGAAGTAAACTTACCACCTGTGTCAAATCTTGAGAACTTGATTTTACGATCCATTTCATTCTCAACCATAGATTTAAATTCCTTAAACTTATCTAAATCTTTTGATTTTTCTTTGAGAATTTCACCAGATTTATTCTAGAATAATCATCAATTAACAACATAAAATACCTATCACCTTGAGAGATTCTTATTCTGGTAGGTCCACATAGATCTATATGCACCAACTCCAAAGGTCTTGTGGTAGAATATTCTTTATTCTTGAACATCTTCTTGGTCAGCTTTCCAAACTAACATTCCTTGCAAATTTTATTGATAGGATTTATAATCTTTGGCAGATCTCTCACAACATCAGTAGAACTGATCTTCACTAGGCTATCAAAATTGCTGTGACACATTCTTCTATACCATAGCCAAATTTTATTGATTTAAGATATAAATCACTTAACACCACCATCTTTGAGCTGATAAACATTACCTTGTGTCCTTACTCCTACAACAACCAAAGTTTTGGAGCTTCCTTTTCTAATCTCACAACCATCATCTTGAAACACAAGATTGTATCCTCTTCTACAAATTTTTCCTACATTGAGAAGATTATGTCAGAGACCTTTGACATAAATATCATTCATCTTATGCTTGCCATCAAAACTAATTGAACCATTTCCATAGATATTAGCAGATTTATCATCACCAAACTTAACAAGACCACCATCTTAATTTTTGAAGTTTAAAAAACTTACTCTTATCACATGTCATTTTGTTTGAGTATCCACTATCAATTATCTAGTAGTTTCTCTCTGCTCTTGCATGAAAAGTAGTCACCATAGTTACTTCAATGTTGTGACCTATTTTTAGAGCACTTTCCTTCACACATATTTTATGATTAGTAGAATTAGTTCCAACATTTAATTCCATGAACAAGAATTCATCACTGTTATCATTGAGATAGTTTGATTCCTCATCATCAAATACACCATTGTCTTTTTCAACATAATCAGTCTTCTTGACAAATTTACCTTCACGATCCTTACGTTTGTCATTTGTAACTTTGATTGGAAATTTGGAAGCATAATGACCTATCTTTCCACAATTGAAACACTTAAAGGGTAACTTACCTCTATGTTTTCTAGTACCCTTTTTTAATCTCCTTAAAAAATTTGCTTCCACCTCATCAAATATCATCTGGATCTGATTCAACATCCTTCTCTACCTTGCTGACTTTAAAAGTAGTTTCTTTCTTTGTAGCATCTTGATCAAACTCTCTCAATTCAAAAGAAATTAAAGCACCAAACATTTGATCTCTAGGATATTTATCCAATTCTCGAGCTTCCTCAATAGCAAAAACTTTAGCACTATAAGATTTAGGAAGAGTTCTTAATTTACCTTTTTCACAACTTCAATTTCCTCCAACTTTCCACAAAGACCATTGATGTCATTGAAAACTTCATCCACTTTGAGCATGTAGGCTATAATATCTTCATCTTCATACATCCTCAAGGTTTTGAATTTGGCTTTATAATTCTACATCTTTGCTCTTTTGACCTTATCGTCTCCATAAATACTTTGTAACTTTGTCCAAACCTCTTTAGCAGTTTTAAGGCTTATCACCTTTCCAAGTTTTGAATCAGAAAGACCACTCAAGATATCATTCCTTGATTTTCCATTATTCTCATAATCCTTGATCTCATTATCACATGTTTGACCATTAGCAGGCTAAGTATATCCAATTTGAACTTATTTCTATACTCCAAACCCTAAAGAGACAAGAAAGGATTCCATCCTGGCTTTCTAGTAAGAATAATTCATTCTATCAAATATAGGAGATTTAGTGCCCTTCTTGTGTGCCATCGGATCTACCTCAAGTGATTAGGTTCTTCTAAGGGACCATATCTCTGATACCAATTGTTAGATGCACATCATGACAACTGAGATGTGGTTGAGATAGTTGTACATTAAAACATTCAATCTCGCGTTAAATTTCAAACCCTTATTAAGCATTACCATAATGTAAACATATGAAACATCAACACAACAACAACCATACATAATAGAACACTAGATTTACGTGGAAAATCTTGATCAAGAAAAAACCACACTGAGGATTGTCTCACATATATATGAATAGAAACACAAAATACAATAGGGTCACTGTTAGAAGGTCATATTTCCCAAAAGAGAAGAATGGCTCATTGCCAAGGGCTCACTGCTCAAAGGACTTGTTGATGGTCAAAATAACATAACAAACATTAAGCAAAATATTTCTATCCTACTTCTCCTGAAAAAAGATAGTTAATATCAAATCAATTATCTTCCAAGGTCTAGGTAGTTGGTTCACAACTGTGTTGTTTCACCCAATGGCCAACATGACTATAATATTCAAGGGGCCTTTGCTAGTAAAAAGGTAAGAAACTAACTATTTTAAAATATTCTAATAGTGGGTTTTAAATAAATAGAAAAAGATAGATCATTGGTTTTAAAATAGAAAGATATGAACACATATAATTCCCATATTCAGACATGCAAAATCCTGTAACAAGCTTCTCCTAAAGTCAAAACTGTAGAATGAAATAATTCATAAACACTCATGCAATTACATCTATCCATAGTGCATGTTTAATAAACGTACTTGTAGTTCATTTTTTTCGGGATTAATTTAATAACAAACATCATCAACTCATCACAAATTATCCAAATCAATAAACGATAGAAAATACCATTCAAAGATAATACAATAGATCGATTTAAGTTCAACTTCTTCTATTAACTTCCATCAACTAAGAAACATTTACACACAAAAAGATCCACTGGCGCATGGTAAACCAGTATCTATTGTCATCATCTTTAAACTAAGAAATTTTTGAATTTTAATTGATTGCATAAAAGCTATAAAAATTTCTGACATAAGGTTGCAAATTGGATTTCAATCTACTGACCTTTAAAATGAGGAGAATTTCTAAACTTAAAGAAAAGATAAAACAATGTAATTTCCTCTCAAAACTCATATCCAAAAAATCAGGGCAGCGAGATCCATAATTATAGGGGTCGCCTAAGTTGAACTGAAGTGACCACAACTCCAAATCTGCATGCATATGAGAAGTAACCCTTCTTCCTTGATTTGATGGGGACACCCCTAGTTAACTGCAAGGATCTTCCTATAAAATAGGATGACCAAATTTGGACCCCTATTGACCAGATTCCAATTCAAAAATAGAATATTCTCTTTTCAATTAGTTTCCTTCGCTTGCTATAGGTATTCTTCAAAATTACTATTTAGACTTGTTGCAAGGAATTTTTGTCAGGTCTGTCCACCCACTCTACTTTAAAAATTACTCTTTCGAATTCTTTTGCAGCTATGAAAACTATATCCCACAATTTACTAACATCTTTGGCAGCACACCTCATGTAAAATCTGATTTCCATTAATTTTTCAAGGAGAGTTTCTTCAGAGCCATCCCCTTCCCTCAACAATCCTTCTAGCTATGTGTTCCATTGATCCTTTATTTCCTATAAAGAAATTAATTTACAATCCACTAAATCATGCTTGTTAGTGAGGCTAGCAACAACTTCCTCAAACACTTCTACTTGATTTCACACACTTTGCTTAGCCTTCTGCAGAATTTTCCTATGCTCCACAATAATTTCTAATTTGAAAACAAGTGTTTATTTTTTTATCAATAAAACTCAAATCCTTGTCCTCTAGAATACCATACTCAATAATTGTTCCTCTGGGAAATTTATTTACTACTTGCAACTTTCGTAAATACTCTCTAAACTTGTCTTCATATTCACATAATATTTGAACATATCCATCAATTCTTTTAACGAGTTCATCTGCTTCAACATAATGTTTATATCCTCCAATGAGAAGTTCTTCCACCTCTATTTTCAAGAAATTGACCCAAATATCAAACATTTGAACTTTCCTTTTCATCTCATTTAAATCATTAACCTCCTTAGGACTCATTAGCACAGGTACTTTTGATATTATCGGTCATTCTATAGTTGGTGAAGTAAGTTCTTTCAAAAACCTCTTCATTTTCCCTACATGAGCCTTTAGCTCATCTTTAGCTTGCTTATCTTTAATCAATCTAGACTTTGTTGAGGTATCCATAATGTCAATGAGATTCAATTATTGAGTTCTTGTCTGCTTACCCAAATTAACCATATTAAGTTATTAATCAGAGGTTTGCAACTCCCAATCATCTTTGTCCACTATCAGGGTTGCAATATTCACCACCAAGTCCCTATCATCAATAAGCATCATAGAATGTATGGCACTTGGTTTCTTCTTCAATTTCATTTTCTCTACTTCTTTGAGCATCTCATCCTAGTTTAGTGGTTGAACCTGTACTTGCTATCTTTTCTCCAAGTTTAACTTTAGCCATGTGGGGGCACTTGGTGGAGTAGTCATCTGCTAAGAACTAAGAGGGGTTTGCTTGGGATATTCACAAGTAGGAGGAATTGTCTCCACTATTTTCTTAGATGAAGTCTTTTGTTGCTCATCCTTCTCCTTCTTGACCCTTTCTCGTGTAAACCTTTCATTCTCTGCTTTTATCTCTTCAATTTTCATTATCTATTCCTCTCTTCTTTGTGCCTCTTCTAAATCTTCCTTTGGTTTACTTAGCAATTCTTCCCTCAACTTCTTCCTGAACTACTTTCTCTTGTTCAAATACCTTCTCTTATTCAACTTTCAATTGATCTTTTGCAACTTGTTTTTCAACACTTTCAATGATGTCTCGATGTTCATCCTCAGTGAGGATATGTTCACCCTTAGCTTCATCCTAGATGTCTCCCTTTTGAAACTTAGTGTCCTCTACTTCAACCTCTTCCTCATCTTCCTTTTCCAATATAGTATCTTCATCAGTTTTGGAGGGGGAATCAGTGATATGTACCACTAGATCTTTACCTCTTTCTTCCTCAGCAAGAACTTCAGACTGTGATGGGGTAGTGGAAACCTTTTCTGCAAGAGTTTCAGTGGGAAACTTAGTGGCCAAGGGTTGTATACTTTCCCTTGAGATCACTCCTCTAGATGTTGCAATATATATTTCCTTTTCTTTCACAACTTCTTCAACCAATTCATCAAAGGTATTCTCTTCTTCCACCGAAGGCTTCTTGTTTGTTGTAGAATTCTTCTTCCTTAACCTCTTTGACCCTAAAGTCCCTCATCTATGGGATAGTCAGTCTTTCATACCCCCTCTTTCTAACCTCAAACTGACCCTACAAGTTTTCCCATAAATCCTTGAGAAGTGGCATAGGTTGAGGAAACAACTCAAAGAATACAAATTATTCATCTTCCATTGTAGATCAAAATATCTCCGTGATGTATACAACTTCATATTCAAAGTCTGAAATTCCTCCATGGCTGATTTAGCAGCTATGGTGTTTGGGAAAGAATAGAATCCCAACTGAGTAGGGAATGTGAAGCACCCATCCTTGTGCTTTTCTATAAATTTGGCATTGACCTCAACCCTTGTCAAGAGAATTCCATTGGAATCCACCTATCACAGAAACATCTTGGAAACTTGAATGGATGTTTGTCAAAACCAAACAACTTGATATAGGTGGATTTGGGATATTGGATATACCAGTGACCCCACTCTCGAATGAATTCCATGGCTTCCCTACTTAATCTGAAACCAATGTCCCCCATGAGCTAGTTGATGATCACATACAAAAATGCATCGTTCACCCTTTTGAAATGTGATTCTGATGCCTTAAGTTCTAACTGATCATAGTATTCCCAAACTTTCTTTGCATGGGAGCCTCTCTGAGCACGCCTTCTATTTTTAATCCTGGGAATCTACCCATCCTTGCAGCGTAATAAATGACATATGAAGACATGTAGAAGACGTTACTATCTCTCACCTTGGTTATTTGATTATGGATGGAATTAGATACCAGTTGCCCCAAGTCTAAGAATTGCTTTCCATCAAGGATCATCTAAATAAAAGGAAATATCCAATTTTCGAATGCATGGGAATATTCCTTCCCAAATTCCCTAGACAACAATGTGATAATGTCTCCCACCTCTCTAGAGAAGTCAAACCTTTTGGGTTTAGGTGGTATTTTGCTTGTAGATTTCTTTTCTATCTTCAACCACCTCTTATTGATATACATCTTATTTCCTTCCACATCTTCCTGCAAATGTGCAATGTTGAATAGGAACCTTATCATCTCATGGGATAGGTCAATAATATCATTCCCCCATGAGTCAATGCACTTCCTTTGTATGAGGTTGTATTCCTGTACAACAACTAATACAATTCTAGGAAAATTGTTTTAGGTCAACATGACCCACCAAAGTATCAATGATTTTCATCACCTCTGATTCAAATTATGAAGGCATTGGCGATCCTTGGAACTTATACTTCATACTGAAGGGAATTTTCTCTTATTTCAATTTCTTAGCTTTTGTCCCCTTTCATACTTTTTCAACACCAATATCCTCCCCTGACTCATACATTTATCAAATGTGAAAAAATGGTGTTCATTAGTCAAAGGGAAGAAATGTAAAGAATAGAGTCATCACAAGTATCCATACTAAGCCTTCATACTTTGAAAAGAACTCTCATTCATTATTTGATCCTGTGATTTTGGGTGTCAGGTTCAAGGTGAAGCCAAGAACTTAGATGTTTCAAGCCCATTATTAAACTCTATTGGGACTCAGTATTGGGTTGACACTAGGTTCAAGGACCTACATTAGTGAAAGGTTTGAGTTTTTCCCGAGATTCGATCTTGTACTACATTTGAAGATTGGAGTCGGGACAACACTCAGAATATGAACCATCTTAGATGCTAAGTTCAAGTTTCATTCTGACTTCCAATTCCAACATGATGTCAGAAGTCAGAATCGGGAAAGGTCTTGGCATAGGGAATTATATGATTGTTGTGTTGAGGTCCATTCCAAAGTCCGATCCCACCATGATGGAGGAACTCATAGTTGGGGCGCAAAACCTTTTGTAAGACTTTGAACTCAGGCATTTTCAAACTTAGGCAATTTTGATTGATACCAGGAGGTGGACAGGGGGTGGATCAAAGTTCACGGCATAACTAGCAATCAACACAAGTTGAAAGACACATGAGGGTTTGAATTTCAAATTTCAAATCCCAACGGTTGAAACCCTTAGAACTATACGAAAACCCTAGGTGACTAGGGCATGACGCAAACAACACTCGCCAACAAGAACCAGTCGATCCCAAAAATGAAAGTGAAAAAGAAAGGAAATGAGAGAACACAAGCAAAAACCAAAACGATGAAAAAATACAAACAAAAAACAAAAAAATAGCAACAAAGAAAAATGAAAAAACACATGAAGGTAGACAGACAAAACACCCACGAAGGGAAACTGAGCAAAAAAATAAAAGAAAACATAGAAACATAAAGAAAAAATGAAACCCTACCTCAAAAAATTCAAAAATGACCTCCAAGACACAATCATGCACCTCCAAATGCTAACATGAGCTCCTTCAACACTTTTCACTCCTCCTTGGATCACTCAAAATGAATAGTTGTTATGAGTAAGAAGGGTGGGAGCGATCTCTATAAAATTTACTTTGTGCGTGGGAGAAACCAAGTATTAAATGTGGTTGGTCAGGAGTTGGGATTGGGATCGGATCTGGATGCAAACCCTATGCAATTTCAAAAGAGTAGGTCAAAGTCAGAATCGGGAAGGAACTCAGCAGAAGAACCTTGAAAGAATGCAAGGTTTCGAGATAGTTCTAAAACCTGAACTCAACAGGCAAAAGGAACGATGGACGTGGGAATTAGGATTGGGATGGAACCAAGAACAAGAACCTTGGAAAGGTTCTTAGTTTTGGTTCCAGTCTGATACCCGATTCTAAAACACACAAGGAAAAACAAAGAATTAGAAATCAGATTCAGGATGGAAACTGGAACTGGAACCTTGAAAAGGTTCTAAGTGTCAGTTCCATTCTGAAACCTGATTCTGACAAACAAAAGATGAAAAACAAGTGAAGATTGTGATATGATTTAGGATCTAGACTAATTGCATAATTGAATGCTTAACTTAAACAATTTAATGTAAACTCAAAAACAAGTGTACATTATTGAAATTATGCTTTAAAAATCAAGGTGATAACCAGAATGTGAGAGAGAAGAAGAGAGAAAGTGCAAACAATCTGATAACGGAGTTTGCCACAATCGTGACTACATCTCCGGGTCCGCTCCAATGGAGTGAGACCGATCCAATTAATCTCCAAAATTTCGGAATACAATTGTTACAAAAGTTCTCCTTCAAGCACAACAGGATGCCAACATCTCCCTGATGTACAGAGACAACACTCAACTCTCAAAAATGCTCTCAACAATCTCACCACTCCAATTACAAAAAATAACCTAAAAAACACTTCCAAAATTACTTAGCTAGAAAAATACTTAGCTAATTCCATCCTACACCAACCCCTTTTATACACCAAGTTTACCCATTTTGGTGTGTAACCAAATGATTTTACAAAATCATGTTTATCTCCCATTTTTTACAAATAAATCCCCCCGTTACAATAAAATATTTCATGTTTAAATAATTAACCCCTTCAAAATATTTTTTGGATGGCCCTTATAATTTGGGCTCACAAAATTTTTTTAATATTTCTCCGAGATCATTATTTTTAGCCCTTTTAGTTCTAACATATAAACGGGCTAATATTTTGTAAGGATGGATATCCTTATTAATAGGAGATTAAAATCTTATTAAAAGATTATAATATAACTCCTTAATATTAGGGAATGTTTTACGTTTATCATCCTTTCACATATATTTTTTTAAGGGATTTTATCCCTTTTAAATAGGAGTAAATTAAGGCCCCACCTATTTTATCTCATGTAAGCCTTAAATTAAGGCTTTTAAATGGGAGGAGTGGTAGGATTTTATATATATTTTGATTTTTATTTTTGATTTATTATTTTTTTAATAAAATGAAGATAATGGGGCTATATGGGATTTTACAGCGATGCCATGTGTCGACACCATATTGGTCCAACTTGCTGACTGGGTATGCTAATGTCATTGGTCAACTGTAGACTTTGACCGTTTGTAACTTTTTCATACTGACTCTGATTTTCGCGAGATGAGTGGCATTGCGAAGCTCTCAATGAGCCCTTCACATTAATATCTACTTTGACCATCTTTGAAAACTTTGAATTTTGACCCTTTTTCCTGACCTAGGTCTTTGAGTTGACTAAAGGTTTGACTAATTGTATCTCGAGCACTGTAGCTCCGATTGACTCTGTTCGAGTTGCGTTGGAGTCAAAATTCTAAACTCTTTCTGATCATGCTAGTTCTGGAGAGAAATGAGGAACTTCAAAATTTGACAAAAATCCTCTAGATCAAGCCTCCCCACTAGAGAGCTTTTGGACCTCCAAAAGTGGCATTTATTCAGACATCAAGTGAGGACTTTTCCTCCCCACTTGTCCTGTATCATCTGCACATATGTAAGCCTGGCTCACAATCACAATGAAGACTACAACAACATTGTTGAACATAAACATCATTCTATCAGTTCCATAATCATCTACATCAACTGTCATAGCCACTAACCAACAAACATTGACTAGCATCAAGCTGAACAGTAATGCAGATATGAAAGAGAATAAATCAAAAACATATTGATCTTTCACAATAGAAACATTTTTACCCAAGGGACCATCAATGCTTTCATTCACCATTCCTTCATGCTATATTGTGGGTGCATCCTGCGACATTTGACCCTGATTAGCTACTTCAAGTTCATGTCTAGAACCACCTGAACTATCAGACATAAGAGTTAAATCTTTTCTTGCATTAATTACCCTCTTTAATTTCCCTAATTTTGCAAAAGAACGATTAGTCTTAATCCTATGAGAATGTACAATATATTGAATGCCATCTTTAAACAAATGATAATGATTCTTTTCCTTGTAGAAAATAGCTTTTCGATCATATAGATAAGGGATACCTAGCACTATCCCACAAATATCTAGTGGAACCGCATCAAACTGTACTTCATCCACAAACTTTCTAGTGATTGCAAATTTCAAAGTGCATTGTCTTGTTACTTGCAATTTATCATTCTCGCAAATCCAACCTAGTGGATAAGGTTTCTTATGCAGTGTAGTTTTCAATCCCAAGTTCTTGACAACACTTTCAGAAATTAAGTTAACTTGAGAACCACTATATATGAGTGAACCAATAACCCTTATGTGAAAAATTTCATTCCTTTTCTTATCATCAGAGACTTCATTAACTTTAGGTGTAGAAGCACAACTATCAAAGGAAACACTAGAAATAGGAGCTTTACCTTTCAAACCCATAGCTATTATCTTAGTTTCATCGTCAGAATAAAAAAAAGATCCATAACAACATTTGTGGCTTTCTCCTTACCTTTCTATTTCTAATTTTGTTTTTGAGCCCACTTAGGCTTCAATTCGGGATGCAACTTCCAACAGTGATCTTCATCATGACCCTTCCTGTCACAATGAGAGCAAGAAAGCTAGACATCCTTCTTAACTGTAGTTGTCTTCTTTCCTTTTCCTGTCTCTACAACCTTAGATGATTTCTTTATAGAGTTATCATTATCAAACTTATCAATAAAAGAACCCTTTCCTCTTGATTCTAAATGTGTAGCTTGGACACAAACTTCATCCAAATTACTAGGGTTCAAGACCAAAATAGAATGTCTGAGATATGAGTGAAGACCTCCTATGTACTTAAAAAAAGTATCTTGTGTGTACAAATGTACATTTAATGCAATAGCTCTTTTACGAAACTCGTGGGTGCAATCTTGAACAAACTGTCCTTTCCCTTGCCTAAAATTTTGCTAGTTCATCATTAACCGTTGCATATGGCCTAGGGGATAAAACTGCTTTTTAAGAGCACTAACAAATTCTGACCAAGACAAATTGACTCTACCATGCTGTGAAATTTCTGCTCTATTCCTACTCTCCCACCAGGTGAGAGCTGAACCTCCCAATCGAAGAGTGGCTATCTGGATCCTAGAAGCATCATCAAAGAGGTTTTGGACTCTACAATAGACTTCTACTTGCTAAATCCAGTCATCTAGTTTTTCAACATCTAATTCACCACAATACTTAGGGAGTTCAAATTTAACATCCAATTTAATCTTAGGTTTATTTACACCCTTAAAAGGATAAGCAAAAAGAGAATGTGTAGAAGAAGAAGGAGAAGAAGGGGGAGAAGGAGTAGATGGAGGAGATTTTGGGGGTTCATCACCACCTCCTGGTTGCTTCTTCTTTCCTTTACAGTCTCCATGATCTTCTTGCTTCAATGCATTATCTTCTTCAAGTTTCATGCGTTCTTCCCTTTCTTTGAGAAGCATCTCCAACGCGGCTCTCATTTGCCAGAAGGCTCTTCGAAACTCCTGCTCACTAAGTTCTTCGGGTACTTCCATTCCAGACACATAAATTTTTGGAAAAGTTCTTCATTTCCCGATCTTAGGATTATATTCCTCAAGCTTTCCTTCGCCCTTCTAAATCGTGGATCTTGTTAGCATTCACAAAAAATCTGCAATACTAGTCAAAACATAGCTCTAATACCAAACTTGATATGATTTAGGATCTAGACTAATTGCATAATTGAATGCATAACTTACAAAATTTAATGGAAACTCAAAAACAAGTGTACATTATTGAAAGTATGCTTTAAAAATCAAGGTGATAACTAGAATGTGAGAGAGAAGAAGAGAGAAAGTGCAAACAATCTGATAATGGAGTTCGCCACAATCGTGACCACGTCTCTGGGTTTGCTCCAATGGAGTGAGACCGATCCAATTAATCTCCAAAAGTTTGAAATACAATTGTTACAAAATTTCTCCTTCAAGCACAACCGGATGCCAACATTTCCCTGATGTACAGAGACAACACTCAACTCTCAAAAATGCTCTCAACAATCTCACCACTCCAATTACAAAAAATCACCTCAAAAACACTTCCAAAATTCCTTAGCTAGAAAAATACTTAGCTAATTCCATCCTACACCAACCCCTTTTATACACCAAGTTTACCCATTTTGGTGTGTAACCAAATGATTTTACAAAATCATGTTTATCTCCCATTTTTACAAATAAATCCCCCGTTACAATAAAATATTTCATGTTTAAATAATTAACCCCTTCAAAATATTTTTCGGATGGCCCTTATAATTTGGGCTCACAATTTTTTTTTTAATATTTCTCGAGATCATTATTTTTAGCCCTTTTAGTTATAACATATAAACGGGCTAATATTTTGTAAGGATGGATATCCTTATTAATAGGAGATTAAAATCTTATTAAAAGATTATAATATAACTCCTTAATATTAGGGAATGTTTTACGTTTATCATCCTTTCACATATATTTTTTTTAAGGGATTTTATCCCATTTAAATAGGAGTAAATTAAGTCCCCACCTATTTTATCTCATGTAAGCCTTAAATTAAGGCTTTTAAATGGGAGGAGTGGTAGGCTTTTATATATATTTTTATTTTTATTTTTATTTTATTATTTTTTTAATAAAATGAAGATAATGGGGCTATATGGAGTTTTGCAACGATGCCATGTTTCGACACCATACTAGTCCAACTTGTTGACTGGGTATGTTGATGTCATCGATCAACCACAAACTTTGACCGTTTGTAACTTTTTCATACAGACTCCAATTTTCACGAGACGAGTGGCATTGCAAAGCTCTCGACGAGCCCTTCACATTGATATCTGCTTTGACCATCTTTGACAACTTTGAATTTTGACCCTTTTTCCTGACCTAGGTCTTTGAGTTGACTGAAGGTTTGACCAATTGTATCTCGAGCACCGTAGCTCAGATTGACTCCGTTCGAGTTGTGTTGGAGTCAAAATTCTAAACTCTTTCTGATCATGCTAGTTCTAGAGAAAAATGAGGAATTTCAAAATTTGACAAAAATCCTCTGGATCAGATTGGAATCAGGATGGAAACTGGAAATTGAACCTTCGCTAAGTGCAAAGTTCAAGTTCCTTTCTAAAAGATGAATTCAAAAAAAGAAAAAAAACAAGGAAGAAACATGGGGATTGGAATTGGGACATAAATGAGAACTCACACTTTTTGAAGGTGTAAGGTGATAGTTTTGTTCCAAAACCCAACCCTAACAAAACAATAGAAAACAAGGTTTGGAAGAAAAAGACAACTCCCAAAGCTAGAACAAAAAAACCAAAGGGCAAAAGAAACAAGGGGGGCCCATTTTGACCAAAAAGAAAATGGGGTTATTATGCAAGGCATAAAAAATGGAGACTCGACTAGGAAAATGGTTTACCCATTTTTAGGATACTGAAGGATTCAGTCACCCCAAAACCTCTTGTTTACGACTATCTTAACTTGAGCATGATTGGTTACAAAAAATGGGGCCGAGTTGAAATCTCAAATTGTGCATCCTTATTAAAAATTTGAATCTAAGTGTCTGTGTTTGTGGTATATTTTCCCCCTTAAAGACTTTAACTATCCTTGAAATGACTATATTCCCATTCAAGCTACATGAGGTGCATGTATTTTAGTTGTCATGCAATGATGCCCTGAGTATTGCTCTGTTGTCAACGAGGCATCTATAGCCCCGAAGAAGATATCTCTAGTTCTCTCAAAGCATTTCTCTACTGCCAGCCAGGCATCCATAGCCCTGGTAGAGATACTTAAATCACCTTTATATATTGAGTTTTCTTCTTAATTTCTTCTTTTCTCTTTTGTTCAGGTATTGAATTTCCTTGAAGCAGTATATTCTCTTATCTTTTGCTCAATACTAAAACATTGTAATCTGAAAAATTAGGTTGAGAACTACTGTAGACCTCATGACAATGTTAGGACTGTGGATTTTTCACTTAAATCAAGAATACAACCATCCTAAGACAACTAGACTCTCAAGGAGATAAATGATTCTAATTAATAAGTGACAAATTTAGTCGTGTTTCATCAAATCACTTAGAATATACTTGTTTGTTTTAACCTTTCAAATTGTCATTAAGATAGACATAAAACATAAGTTTTAGAACAAAAAAAAGAACAACAAATATACCTGAAAATACCTAAATCAACTTCTCTGTCATAGTGTCCCTTATTATGCTTTGGGTAACTACCCTCTATTCTTAAATAATAAAAATGGAAGAGCCCCAAATAGCAAAAAAAAACCAACAAAGGACAACAAACAAACAACAAAACATGAAAACACAAAAAAGAAAAGAAAACAAAGCCAGAACAACTAAACTAAATACAAAAAGGAAGGACAATCGGGCCTTCATGGTCCAAAGTAGTGCTTGAGAAACTATCTATTGACTGGAAATGGAACACATTCTCTGGTTAGGGTACTTAGTTGAAAAGCATTATCACCAAGGATCTGAGCAATCTGGTATGGTCCTAACCACAGTCTATCAAATTTTTGGTGATCACCCTTCTTCTCTTTGGCTTTATCCCACAATAGCACAATGTTTGATATCCTAAAGGCCTTGATCTTGGATCTCTTGTCAAATCAACACTTGAATACAACTTGATATTTGGAAAATTATTGAAAGGAAGCATCCCTTTGTTCTTCTAAGTTCAACAAATTAGTCCACCTAACCTCTATCCTATCATCATTGAAATAAAAGTCCTACATAAATTGTAAAATAGGTATCTGGAGATTAATAGGAAAGACGAGATCTTGGCCATAGACTAATTTGTATGGTGAATTTCCTATGGCAGCTTTAATTTTGGTCTAGTCCACCCATAAGAAAACTTTAACTAAGTATTCTAGTCCCTAGGATTACTTTCTAATAAATTTTTGATTACTTCCAAAAAAATTTATTGGTAGACTTAGCTACCCCATTTCCTTGTGGATAATAGTTGGAAGAGTATTTCAAAACAATCTTGTACTCAAATTCCCACTGAATAAACTATGCAGAAGAAAAGATTGGTCCATTATTGCATACCAGGGAAAAAGGTAACCCAAACTTGGTAATGATATGTTCATTCAGGAACTTGATGACTACATTGGTGGTGTAATTTTTATAAGCCTAAGCTTCCATCCATTGCGTGCAGTAATCTGTTGCATTAAGAATGAATCTATGACTTTCAAAGGAGTTCAGGTTAATTACTCCTAGAAAATCCAACACCCATTGGGCAAAAGGCCTTACCTCATACATTGGCTGCAATGGCATTGCTAGGTTATGCTCTTTGGATGCTGATGTTTGACATGTATGATATGTCCTTACATGTTGGTGAGCATCACAAAATACATGAGGCCAATAGTATCATGACCTTAAGATCTGATTATCAATAGCATCAGTTAAACCCTGTCTAGTATTGTGTTTTCCATGGAATTTTGCAATGACTTGCTTTTCCTATTGTTGGTCAAGACACCGTAAGTAGACACCTTCAATTTTTTTCATGTACAATGCTCCACTTTAATCATGTAATGAGAACTCTTCAACCTTAGTGCTCTTCTTTGTGTTGCATTATCCCATCTGGACACTTATTGTTCAGTAGTAAGAAAATTAGATTAGCATACTAGGGGTCTTTAGTAAATGACTGCACTATATATTGCTGACAAGTGATCTTAGAATCTACATCATCCATTGCTTTGGAGAAACCCTTTCCTCTAACCAATTTCATGGGGTGAATCTCTAGATCAAACTCTTGCAAAATCTCCATCCACTTTCCCCTTCTCTCTCCCAACTCACTCTAAATGAGTAAGGACTTCAATGTTGGATTGGGGATGATGGTGGTAATTTTGCTACTCAAGATGTAGTGACAAAGTTTCTTGACAACCCTTACCAATGCAAAGGACTGCTTCTCCAAAGGTGGATACCTTATCTCAACATTTTTGAATGGGGAGCTCATGAAAGCTATTGGTCATTTTCCCCCTTTGTCTTTTCATTGTGTCAAAAAAGTAGCACATGAGTGATCAGACACAAAATAATAGATAAAGAAATGTTGTAAATAATTAGGACTAGTCAAGATAGGCGCTTTTGAAATATATTGCTTGATCTGCAAAAAAATAGCCTTTTCCTTGTTTCTCCATTTGGTCTTTTCATCTTTCTACACCATCTCATTTAGTGGTTTGACAATTTTTGCAAACCCAGTTATAAATTTCCTCACAAAATTTATCTTTTTGAAGAAAGATCTCATCTTCTTTTTGCTTCCAGGAATAGGTAATTTTAGAATCGACTCTACTCTATCAGGTTCAATGGAAATGTGTCTTTCTAAAATTATATTTCCTTGTAGTTTCCCTTCTAAGACCTTGAATACACATTTCTTCGGGTTTAAGGAAACACCAAACTTTATACAGTTTTGTAGAACTTTTGCTAAGTCAGCAACATGATCTTCTCTATTCTTCGAAAAGAATATCAAATCATCCATGTAAATAACAATACATTTACCTACCAAATCCTTGAAAGCTATGTACATCACATGTTGAAAAGTATCCCCAACATTGATGAGGCTGAAAGGAATTCTCCAATAAGCAAATGTTCCCCACTTCATCATGAAGGCATTCTTCATTCGATCCTCATAATTGACTAGCACTTGATTGTATCACGAATAACCATCTAGGAGCAACATCATTTGTGATCTATTGAAAATTTTCAACACTTCATCAAGGGAAGGAAAAAGATAATTATCCTTTTTTGAAGCTTTGTTCAGGTTCTTGAAGTCTAAACATAGTCTAATCTCTCCATTCATTGTACGTACCGACACCAAATTTGCAACCCATGTAGAATGCCTAACAGGAAAAATTATCCTGGCTAATAGCAATTTATGTACCTCTTTTGAAATCAAGGGTTCAATCAGAGCATTGACTAGTCATTGCTTTTGATAAAATGGCTTTGCTTGAGGCTTCAAAGGTATGGTATGAGTTGTCACCGAGGTGTCAAATATTTTCAAATCCTCGTATCCCCATGCAATAGTTGCACTATCTTCCTTCACCACCTTGAGAATCTTGTCACGAATATTGTAACGACATAAACCCTTATATGAAATAAAAATTTCTAATTTACACCAAATAAACAAATAAACTAACAATGCTAATGTAATAAAAAAATTTCTTTTCTTTATTGATAATTTCCAATCAAGATGCATAACATATTACAACATGAATTCCTTTTTCATGTAATACACCAATGTAAGAAACATACATTTACATACATAGCTCAAAGAGCTTTAGAATAAATAGTTGTAAGATGGTCCATGATCCTTCCTTTCAAATCTTGTTTCTTCTGTCACCTATTGTGGAGGAGAAGCATCACTCAGGCACTTTTCCACCAACCACAGACTCATAATGCGGTCCCCCGCACATCTATCATTCAATAGATGGCCCTTCCCTTCGACGAATGGATTGATAGAGTAACCAATAATGACAAACAACTGAGCATAGTGTTTTGTCCTACATAACTAGATCTTGTAACCTACAATCTCTTTCTAGCATGTAATACTGGATCACAGTGTAGTCTCGGTAGTCACACAAACTAGAGTGGAGTCTCATATATTCACACTACTTTGGCTAAAGTGTTCTCATTTAGTACTTCAAATGATGTCATCTATCACATACACTACTCAAGGCCAATTTGACTTAAGGCTATCTTAGGCTACACATAGGTATTTCCTTCAATGGATAGTCCATTATCCCATATAACCTACAACCATATTAATCTACTATGAATAAACCTACTTAACTAGTAAGTTCACAAGCTAGGTATTTTCGTTCAATAAATAGTCCTTCATTCCAAAGATAACCTAAATACTTGGATAACCCTACTTATAAGTAAGTAAACAATCCCCTCCCATAATGGATTATCTCTCCTAGGAGTATGCATAAGATTTCCTAGTTAAATCAATAACTTAGCTAAATGCACCATATGTTCTTTTTGTGTTCAATCATACCTAGTATATAATACCTATGATAACACCCATGTCCTACTATGGAGTACATAAAAAACACAATATGAAAACAACACAAAAACTACAACTTTTTTTTCAAAATAATCTACATTTAATAATGTATATATTGGGAAAGACATCTCAATCATGCAAGCAAAACACATCATTCAAAGTAAAATAACAAAGAAGAAGGGGTCCTCATGCCTATTATCACTTATTCCAACTAAAGACAACAAAACAACCTTCTCCAACAAAAAATAGCTTGACAAACAACTTCTCAAGAAATGTCACTATAATCTCCACCTCTCAAGTTGATAACTTACTCCTCTCAGAATATAATCTCCTCACAAAGTATAAGAATTCTCTTCTTATCTCTCTCTCAATTCTAAGCAAAGCACAACTGGTTATAATGCAAAGAATAGGAATTGCAAAAGATGTATAATCTCTTGAAAGGAATGCATCCCTCACAATGAAATGGTTTAGCTATTTATAGAGCAACCAAGCAACCACAAATCCTATAGTTTAGGCATGCCAAATGACAAAAAACTCCATGCAAAGCAACTCAGCAATAAGGCGGCGATCAACTAAGTTCAGACTCAACAAAACCTCCTACAGATCAACTAGTTTATTTGACAACAATTCAAAGACTTATTCCAATTGCACATAAGGCGGCGATCAACTAAGTTCAGACTCAGCAAAACCAAAGGTGGTGCCATCTGCTATTGTATTTCCCTCCTTTTTGGTGCCATCAAACTCAATTAATATCCATAACATGACAACAGGTTAACATTGATCCAAAAGGTGTATGAATTGACACAGCAGCTTAATACGTGAGACATAGTCAAGCATGGTCTTATTTAATACGTCGACCAATTCAAGGATTCTTTAGCCAACAGATATCAAATGCAAAGCCACGCCAAATATCATGTGCTATTCACAAGGATAATCAGTTTTCCCTAGCAGTCAATAGTCATTAAATCGACTTTCAAAGGAATGGTCAACATCGACCTTCAATCCATAGTCTATATCGACTATAAGTCAGCCTTATGAATTGGCTTATAAATAAGAGATAGTCAATTTCAATCGACATATATAATATGTATTATATATTATTATATATATAATATATATTATATACATATATATTTATACTTAAATACCTTATATGTATTTGTATATATATATATATGTATATACATATATATTTATATATATCCATTAATATATATATTTACATATTTGTATATATTTATTATAAGTTTATAATGTAAGCACACATTTGATATATATATTTATAAGTACATATATCAATATAAGAATACAGGAAATATTGTATATAATAAACACATTATAATAATGTATGCATATATATATATATATATATATATATATATATATATATATGTGTGTGTGCGTGCGTGTGTGTGTGTGTATAAATGTATATACCTCTATGTACACGTATGTGTACGTATATCTATATCGATGCATCCATCTGAGTGTGTCCATTCACCAATGTACAAATGTATCAACATACATATACATATGGATAGATGTATATACTATACACATATATATATGTCCACATTCGTTTCACATATAACCATTCACGTTTACCATCATATTGATAAGTGTGTACATGTGGTATATCTATACATATACATATATGTGTCGTTAGTTCCCATTGACACGCATGTGCATATGTATAAACATACTTCCACATACATCCCACTTGTTCATATGATCATATTAGCACAAGAAAGATCTCAAAAGCTCAAACAAATAAACATCACCCAATGCATGCAGAAGTAAACAAGACTCTCAAATGCAAACATATGACTAGGAATGACTTACCTATAACCCACAAACTAACTCAACTCAATCTTTCTAATGTGGTGTGTGTATATACTCAGATAGTTTACTTTTACTAGTTACCTGACCAAGATCTTCTCCCAAGTGATACTTCCCCTCCGTCTGGAGGAATAGAACACATACCTGCATCCACTAACACATGCACATGGTAGTCAATTGTTCATAACAATATGATGTATACATTAACATCTCCAAAGTTAGAATAATGATGATTCAATAACCTTCCATTCACAAATATGCAGTATTTCACCATGAATAACATCAACAGAGGTGGAATTCAAATGAGACAATCATCAAATGAGATAACATTCATATTGATAACAAGGTACAAGCATAATTTATTCATCTCTAGAATTCACATTACATCCATATTTACCCTATGCAATAATAGTAAATAGTAACTCTATATTTTGGGTGTAACAAATATCTTTTGGACAAGTCTTTCCAATAAAGATATTCTTGTTTGGGACAAAATCTACCAGATTGTATGTTTCATAGTTTCCCCCATTAACATCTATAGGTAACTTTTTTCAAGCCTGAGGATCAGAATAAAAAATCCTCTCCAGTACTACCATTCCTTTGGGGATGCTGTTAGTTTTCAAGTTGATTATGCCTTCCATATCAAAATCCTCTGGCTCCTAGTCTCCTTGATCTCTATCTGACTCATCTATGATTTTCCCATCAAAAAATGTCTAAACTTTCTAGAAAGGAAAGGATATGTTGATCATCTTCAAAAACCTGAAAGTTTCTTATATTATCAGGAATAGTTGGGACTAATACTAATTCAACAAAGAACCTTCTTAATTTAGAATCTTGCATAGGCTCTAGTGTGCTAGTTGTTATTTCTAGCGCATCCATAATCTAATTGTTCTCTCTAGGAATCAACTTAATGTTAAAAGCGTCAAAATCCTCAACTAGGTTCCATACCCTATTTGTGGCATGAATATTGACTACGAACATGCTTCACAATCACTTCAGAATCTCCCATCACTCTGAGGCTTCTTCCAATGTGTGAACATCAGTCCTTTATCCAACGCCTTGTACTCTACAACATTATTAGTACACACAAATTGCAACCTATAAGAAGAAAAATAGGTTTTCCCTTTCGGGTTAGTTAATTCTAATCCAGCACCACTCCCTAATTTAGATTTGGAACCATCAAACTTGAGGCTCTATAATTGATCTTGAGATAGAAATTCCTTCTTGAAGTCAGTCCTAGGTTTTTTTTTAAGGGGAGTGAATGGAGAATTCAATTGGTCTGGGATTTTGAGGTCAGGGGATCTCTGTACTTGAGGATTGTCTGATACTTCTTTTAGATTAAGCACATGAGTAGAAAATATTTCCTGTAACTCCTCATGGTTATCAATTTTGTAACTCACCTTTCCTTTGAGTAATTCTATTGAAATAGGAAGGTGAGTAGGGGCAAGGGTATCTAGCATCTCCTAGGGTTCTCTAATCTCAGTCTATAGATATAGAGATAAGCTCAAGGGTTGGTCAGTGAATGATGGAACCCCTTTTCATGTGTTGTTGGTTCCTATAAAAATAGTCATAGAATTAGTTTTAAATGAAAATTGATTTAGGAATATCATAAGATTCATGCTTTGAGTATCTCCTAACTGAAAAACTTGATTCAAAATGTGAAGACAAGGCTGACATTTTAGCTAAGAATGGTTCTGGTAGTGGAACTTGCATCAGTTTGGAAGTAGTAAGCTCCACAAATCTACCTCTTCTCCCAAGACCAGTTTGTCTTGATGTAGCTTCTAGATTAACGCTTCTTGGTTAATGATAGTCATAGAATCACTATTTTCTAAGGGTTATGCTTGATCAGGATTTGGCATTGAAAAGGTCATAACCTCGTCCATCCTATAAATTCCCAATTCAGTTTCAAAATAAGCAACCTCATTGGGGTGGTCATACTTTGTAATCATGTGTTTTAGGTGAGGTTCACTCTCTATCCTAATCTAACTTGTGATACCCTTCCATGGCAACCACATGTATGAGAATTCCAACAAAAGATAGCATCCAATGTCTTCACCTAGTCCCTACTTAACAACATACCATACATTTTAGGAATGCCAATAATTTGAATATCCATGTAATTTTGAATCCTTGGATCTGATCTGATCTGTATATGTACATTTTTCAATTCTCCTACAAAATTCACTTCAGTTTTATCCAATTGTATAACCTTTTTGTGAGTTTGAATTAGGGTTAGGCCTAATTTCTTGCAAATAAAAAATGGAATAACATTACTTGAGGCCCTAGAATCTAACAAGAATTTGTCTAAATTCTTCCCAAAGATTCTCAAACTCAACAAGAATGGAGGTGTTCCTATCTTCCCCTTATATAGAGTCACATTCATTTCGATAGTTAGAGTCACCTTTTCCTTTCGCTTCAACTAATTTTCCTCAACCAAAGATTTCAACATGAGCTCATGTTGAGCAAGACAACAATTTAGAATATCAAAGAATGATAGGGAAGTCATTTGCTTCTGCATCTCTGTAATCAGATCTGTATATGTACATTTTTCAATTCTCCTACAAAATTCACTTCAGTTTTATCCAATTGTATAACCTTTTTGTGAGTTTGAATTAGGGTTAGGCCTAGTTTCTTGCAAATAAAAAATGGAATAGCATTATTTGAGGCCCTAGAATCTAACAAGAATTTGTCTAAATTCTTTCCAAAGATTCTCAAACTCAACAAGAATGGAGGTGTTCCTGTCTTCCCCTTATATAGAGTCGCATTCATTTCGGTAGTTAGAGTCACCTTTTCCTTTTGCTTCAACTAATTTTCCTCAACCAAATATTTCAACATGAGCTCATGTTGAGCAAGACAACAATTTAGAATATCAAAGAATGATATGGAAATCATTTGCTTCTGAATCTCTGCAATCAAGATCATACTCCATGTTATTGTTGTATTGTTGTTTAGGAAAGAAAGAAAAATTACCTCTGTTTGGAATTCTAGGTAGCCCTTTGGGTGGAGGTGGATTGTATCCGCTCTAGGATTTGGGGGTACTATGTTTTTAGCTGGAGGAGCAGACGTGGTGAATGGTCCTTTGCTTTGGTTTCTCAGAAAATGACCTCCTTTAGCTTGAAAAGCTTGAGCATCATATGTATCAGTTTTCAGCTCATTTTCATCTTGGAAGGGAAACTAAAACTCATCATAAGTCTCGAAGGCCATGGTCATATCTACAGACTCGCTGCTTTTGTTAGCATTTCCTTGTGCTGGTTGAGAATCAGCTTGAGAAATTTTAACTATCTTTTCCATTTTGGGAAATTGACCTCAAAATGAGAGGCAGTATCGTGTAACCTACACCAGTTGGTCATGAAGTTTAGACCCGCAATGTTTGTAGTGTTCGTTTTTTCTTTGTTGGCCTGGTAATTGTGTGAGAATCCTCCATTGTTTGGTCTTGTATCCTATTGTGTGTTGTTGGGCCTCTGGTTATACCCTCTATTTTGGTTTTGATCATTATGATTTTGGAAATTCTAGTTTTGAAAGTTCCTTTGGTTTTGATTGTTATTTTGATTGGGGTAATTGTTCTAGTTTGGATACCCTCCCTAATTTTGGTGCTGGTTTTAGCTTTGAGGAGGATTCAACCTGAACTGATCCATCTCATTTGCAACTTCGGACATGGTTTTCTATAGAGTTTCCAACTCTGTTGACAAATGTATAGTATGGTTATTTTCTGTAGTTGTTGCAACTTGATTAGTCCACTATGTAGTTGGTGGGTTTGTTTGAGGATTTTGTCCTCCTACATAATTTTGAAGATGTTGCTGCTATGAAAAATCTACGGTTCCATTATTGATCAGAGGCAACGAGGGCGGAGGATGTATTTCAACCAGGGGTGCATAAGCAGAATTGGATATTCCTAGGACTATGTTCATGAGCGGGGTTCCACTGTTCATTGCATGGTTGATTGCAACCATTTGGTTAGGCATACCAAGGAATCCTAATGAAGGAAATGTACCTCCCATACTACCTAGTTGAGGGGCAATCTGTTGTTGTAATTTAATGGCCAAATGGTAAACTTTGGCCAACAAGTCGATATCCACATCTGGGTAGGTTCTCTGTAGGAATAGACCAGTCAAGGGGTCTATGGCTTTGAGGTATGCTTGGATGGTCATGTTCTCAGCAAATATGTAAGGTGGCTACAAGCACCTATATATTCTCTAGAAATGTGTAAGGCGGTTGTAATCACCTATACATTCTCTAGAAGGGTTCATGGGGTTGCTTCCTAATTGTGGTGAACTGATGGTATAAAATGGTTGGGTCTACATATACCCGAAATTGGTTAATGAAAGCATTTTCTAAGTCTTCCCAATTGCTAATAGATCCAATGGGTAGGTTAAGGTACAAATTATATGCCATGTCCCCCAATGAATAGGGAACCAATTTGTAGGAAACATCATGATGTGTTATTGAGCCCTAGTGCACACATCCTTGAATGCTTGAATGTGCTCTTTTACACTTCAAGATTCCCCATAGGAATACTTAGGACAAAACCATTTTAGGTTTTTAGGCATCTCATGGACACCACTGGGGATGGTCCCCAATGGTGAGGAATTCCCTGCGAAGAATTCCATTGGTAGTGGTGGATTAGGTGGTTGTAGCTGTGGTATTAATGGAAATCCTAGTGGAGTTGTTGGTGGTGTTAGTGGTTGTGGGATTGGAGTCCTACGTGTTCTAGGTCGAGTAGGAAATTAGAGTTCTACAAATGGTTCTTTGTTGGGAGTAGATCTCAGAACTCACTCAAACCTATCTAGTGAAAATAACCCAATTCACTCTAGTTTGTTCCTTAGGGCCCTCCTTCTAGCGCCAATTTTGTTGATGGTCAGAATAACACACAAACATTAAGCATAATATTTCTATCCTACTTCTCCTGAAAAAGATAGTTAATATTAAATCACCTATCTTCCAAGGTCTTAGTAGTTAGTTCACAACTGTGTTGTTTCACCCAGTGGCCAACATGACTATAATATTCAAGGGGCCTTTGCTGGTAAAAAGATAACAAACTAACTATTTCCAAAAATTTTAACAATGGGTTTTAAATAAATAGAAAAAGATAGATCATCAGTTTTAAAACAAAAAGATATGAACGCATATAATTCCCATATTTAGACATGCAAAATCCTATTAAAAGCTTCTCCTAAATTCAAAACTATAGAATGAAATAATTCATAAACGCTCATGCAATTACATCCATCCATAGTGCAGGTTTAATAAATATACTTGCAATTCTTTTTTTTCAGAATTAATTTAATAACAAACATCATCAACTCGTCACAGATTGTGGATATCAAAAAATGATAGAAAAATGTCATTCACAGATAATACAATAGATGCTTTTAATTTCTACTTCTTATATTAACTTCCATCAACCAAGAAACATTTATGCACAACAAGATCCACTAGCACACGAAAAACCATTGTCTATTGTCATCAACTTTAAACTAAGAAATTTCTAAATTTTAACTAATTGCATAAAAGCTGTAAAAATCTCTAACATAAGGTTGTAGATCAGATTTCAATCTACCGACCTTTACAATGAGGAGAATTTCTAAAGTTATAGAAAAAATAAAACACTATAATTCCCTCTCAAAACTCAGATCCACAAAATCAGGGCAGCTAGATCCACAATTGTAGGGGGTGCCTGAGTTGAACTAAAGTGACCACAACTCCAAATTTGCATGCATATGAGAAGTAACCCTTCTTCCTTGATTTGTTGGGGATGCCCCTAGTTAATTGCAATGATATTCTTGCAAAATAGGATGGCCAAATTTGGACCCCTGTTGGCCAGATTCCAATTCAAAAATGGAATATTCTCTTTTCACTTAGTTGCCTTAGCTTGTTGAAGGTATTCTTCAAAATTACTAAATACTTGTTGCAAGGAATCTTTGTCAAGTCTGTCCACCCACTCTACTTTAAACATTTCTCTTTTGAACTCTTTTGTAACTATGAAAATTGTACCCTACAATTTACTAACATCTCTGGCAGCACACCTTGTTTCAAATCTAATTTCCATCAATTTTTCAAGGAGAGTTTCTTCAGATTCATCCCCTTCCCTCAAGAATCCTTCTAGCTAGATGTTCCATTGATCCTTTATTTCTTGCAAAGAAATTGATTTACAATCCACTAAAGCATGCTTGTTAATGAGGCTAGCAACAACTTCTTGAAACACTTATGCCTGATTTAACACACTTTTCTTAGCCTTGTGCAAAATTTTCCTTTACTCCACAATAATTTCTAATTTGAAAACAAGTATGTTCAATTTTTTATCAATAAAGTCCTCATCCTCTAGAATACCATACTCAATAATTGTTCCTCTGGGAAACTTATTTACTACTTGCAACTTTCATAAATACTCTCTAAACTTATCTTCGTCTTCACACAATCTTTGAACATATCCATCAATGCTTTTAATGAGTTCATTTGCTTCAACATAATGTTTATATCCTCCAATGAGAAGTTCTTCCACCTCTATTTTCAATACATTGACCCAATTATCAAACATTTGAACTTTCCTTTTCATCTCATTTAAATCATCGACCTCCTTACGACTCATCAGCATAGGTACTTCTGATGTTGTTAGCTATTTTGTAGTTGGTGAAGTAAGTTCTTTCAAAAAAATCTTCATTTTCCCTACTTGAGCCTTTAGCTCATCTTTAGCTTGTTTATCCTTAATCAATCCAGACTTTGTTGAGGTAGGCATAATGTCAAAGAGATTCAATTGTTGAGTTCTTATTTTCCACCCAAATTAACCATACTAAGTTGGTAATCAAAGGCTTACAACTCCCTATCATCTTTGTCCACTTTCGGGGTTGTAATATCCACCACCAATTCTCCATCATCAGTAAGCCTCGTTTAATGTATGGCCCTTGGTTTCTTCTTTGGTTTCACTTTCTCTACTTCTTTGAGCATCTAATCCCAGTTTACTGGTTAAAATTGTACTTGTTATCTTTTCTCCAAGTTTAACTTTAGCCAAGTTGGGGCACTTAGTGGAGTAGTCATCTGTTGAGAACTAAGAGGGGTTTTCTTAGGAGATTGAGGAGTAGGAGGAATTGTCTCCACTATTTTCTCAGATGAAATCTTTTGTTGCTCATTCATCTCCTTCTTGACCCTTTCCCGTGCAAGCCTTTCATTCTCTGCTTTTATCTCTTCAATTTTCCTTATCTATTCCTCTCTTCTTTGTGTCTCTTCTTCATCTTCCCTTTGTTTCCTTAGCAACTCTTCCTTCTCAACTTCTTCCTAAACTGCTTTGTCTTGTTCAACTACCTTCTCTTTTTCAACTTTCAATCAAGCTTCTGCAACTTATTTCTAAGCACTTTCAATGATGTCTCACTGTTCATCCTCAGTGAGGATATGTTCACCCTTAGCTTCATCCCAGAGGTCTCCCTTTTGAAACTCGGTGTCCTCTACTTCATCCTCTTCCTCATCTTCCTTTTCTGATATAGTATCTTTATCAGTTACAGAAGGGTAATTAGTGATATGTACCATTGGACCTTTACTGGTTGAACTTGTACTTGTTGTCTTTTCTCCAAGTTTAACTTTAGCCATGTGGGGGAACTTGGTGGAGTAGTCATATACTAAGAACTAAGAGGGGTTTTCTTAGGAGATTGAGGAGTAGGAAAAATTTTCTCTAATTTTTTCTCATACAAAGTCTTTTGTTGCTCATCTTTCAACTTCTCGATGCTTTCATGTGCAAGCCTTTCATTCTCCACTTTTATCTCTTTGATTTTCCTTCTATCTGCCTCTCTTTTTTTTGCCTCTTCTTCATCTTCTCTTTGTTTCCTTAGCAAATATTCCTTCTTAGCTTCTTCCCAAACTAATTTCTCTTGTTCAATTACCTTCTCTTGTTCAACATTCAATTGATCTTCTATAGCTTATTTCTCAACACTATCAATGATGTCTCATTGTTCATCCTCAGTGAGGATATATTCACCCTCAACTTCATCCCAAAGGTCTCCCTTTTGAAACTCAGTGTTCTCTGCTTCAACCTCTTCCTCATCTTCCCTATTGGATACAGTATCTTCATCAATTGTGGAAGGGGAATCAGTGATATGTACCACTAGACCTTTACCCCTTTCTTCCTTAGCAGGAACTTCTTCAGACTATGATGGGGTAGTGGGAACCTCTTCTGTAAGAGTTTCAATGAGAAAATCATTGGCCAAGGGTTGTATACTTACCCCATAGATCACTCCTCTAGATGTTGCAATATATTTTTCCTTTGCTTTCACAACTTCTTACGCTAATTCATCAATTATATTCTCTTCTTCCACTAGAGGCTTCTTGTCTGTTGTAGATTTTTTCTTCCTTAACCTCCTGTATCCCAAAGGGGCAGTGGAAGAAGGAAGCTTTACTCCTGAATCCTTTCTCTTTCTAGAAACTTGGCCTTGTGGTTGATGGATGCAAAGATCAATCCACTTTAAATTTTTTTCAACAACCACTTATGAAATTTTATGAATATTTGTTTCTCCCTTATCCGTCCAATTGATGGGACCCAAATTTTTAGTGTCCACTTTATCAATCTCATATTGTGGATCGAGAGTAATTCCATCTGACATCTCCTCTGGTATATCATCTTTGAACCCGAAGTCCCTCATCTACGAGATAGTTAGTCTTTCATACCCCCTCTTTCTAATCTCAAACTGATCCTGCAAGTTGGCTTAGAAGTCCGTGAGAAGTGGAATATGTTGAAGAAACAATGAAGCATGCAAATTATTCATCTTCCTCTTTGGATCAAAATATCTCCCTGATGTATACAACTTTAGATTCAGTTGATTTAGAGCTATGGTGTTTGGGAAAGAATAGAATCTTGACTAAGTAGGGAATGTGAAGCACCTAGCCTTGTGCTTTTCTACAAATTTTTCATTCACCTCAACCATTGATTGAGATAATTACATTAGAATCCACCTATCACCGCAACATCTTGTTACCTTGAATGGATGTTTTTCAAAAATAAACAACATGATATAGGAGGATTTGGGATATTGGATATACCAGTGACCCCACTCTCCAATGAATGCCATGGCTTCCCTACTTAACTTGAAACCAATGTCCCCCATGAGCTAGTGGATGATCACATACTAAAATGCATCATTCACCCTTTTGAAATGTGATTTCGATGTCTTAAGTTCTAACTGATCATAGTATTCCCAAACTTTCTTCTACCCGAGAGCCTCTCTAAGCACTCCTTCTGTGTTTAGCCCTAGGAATCTACCCATCCTTGTAGTGCAATAAATGACATATGAAGACATGTAGAAGACCTTAGTATCTCTCACCTTGGTTATTTGATTATGGATGGCATTAGATACCAGTTGCCCCCAGTCTAAGAATTACTTTCCATCAAGGATCATTTAAATAAAGGGAAACATCTAATTTTTGAATGCATGGGAATCTTCCATCCCAAATTCCCTTGACAACAATGTGATAATCCCTCCCACCTCTCTAGAGAAGTCAAACATTTTGGGTTTAGGTGGTATTTTACTTGTAGATTTCTTTTATGTCTTCAAGCACCTCTTACTGATATATGTCTTGTTTCCTTCCACATCTACCTTAAATTGTGCCAATGCCTCAGCCTTTGTAATGATTTTTAAGTTTGGGTGAGGAGGCATGTTGAATAGTAACCTTATCATCTTAGGGGATAGGTCAAGAATATCATTCCCCCATGAGTTAATGCACTTCCTTTGTATGGGGTTGTATGCATGTGCAACAACTAATGCAAATTTCAGGCACTATACTACTATGGGGAACGTAGCTACATGTGCAAGTCCAAAATTTGCAATCTCCTTGGCTCTTGGTATGGATTTCTCTGAAAAGATATCCTTAGAAAACTATTTTAGGTCAACAAGACCCACCAAAGTATCAGTGATTTTCATCACCTCTAATTCAAATTTTGAAGGCACTAGTGATCCTTGGAACTTATAGTTCATACTGAAGGGAATTTGCTCTAGTTTCAATTTCTTAGCTTTTTTCCCCTTCCAAAATTATTTAGCACCAACATCCTCCCTTGTCTCAGACATTTATCAAATCTAGAAAAAATGACATTCATTAGTCAAAGGGAAGAAATGTAAAGATTAGAGTCATCACAAGTATCCATACTGATCCTTCATACTTTGAAAATAAATCTCATTCATTAATTAACCCTGTGATTTTGGGTGTCAGGTTTGGGATGAAACCAAGATCTTAGATGTTTCAGGCCCATTATTGAACTCTATCGAGACTCAAGATTGAGTTACCATTGGGTTCAAGCACCTACATTAGTGAAAGGTTTGAGTTCCACTTGAGATCCAATCCCACAATACATGCGGAGATCAGAGTCGAGATGACACTCAAAATAGGAACCATCTTAAGTGCTAAGTTCAAGTTTCATTTTGACTTTTGATTTTGATGTGACATCGAGAGTCAGAATTGGGAAAGGTCTTGGCATAGGGACTTATATGAGTGTTGTGTTGAGGTTCGTTTTGAAGTCCAATCTTTCCATGATGGTAGAACTCGAAGTCGGGGCACAAAACCTTCTGTAAGACTTTGAAATTAGGCATTTTAAAACTTAGGCAATTTTGATTGATACTAGGAGATGGACACGCAGTGGATCAAAGTTCACGGCATAACTAGTGATCAACGTGAGTTGAAAGACCCACTAGGGTTCAAATTTCAAATTTCAAAACCCAATGGTCAAAACCCTTTGAATTGTATGAAAACCATAGGTGACTAGGGAAAAACGTGAACAAAACCTGCCAATGAGAACCAGGCGACCCCAAAAATGAAAATGAAAAATAAAGAAAATGATCTAGAACATAAGAAAAAATCAAAATGACGAACAAATCTAAAGAACAAAAAGAAACAAATAGCAACAAAGAAAAATGGGAAAACACGTGAAGGCAGAAAAATAAAACACCCACGAAGGGTAATGGAGTAAAAAAACAAAAGAAAACACAAAAACATAAAGCAAAAATGAAACCCTACCTCAAATAATTCATAGGATGACCTCCAAGACACAATCACACACCTCCATATGCTAACACAAGCTCCTTTAACACTTTTCACTCCTCCTTGGATTACTCAAAATGAACAATTGTTATGAGTAAGAAGGGTGGGAGTGATCTCTTTATAAACTTTACTTTGTGCATGGGAGAAACCAAGCATCAAATGTGGTTGGTTAGGTGTCGAGATCAGGATTAGCTCAAGGTGCGGACCCTGTGCAATTTTGAAATAGGAGGTCAGAAGTCAGGATCGGGAAGGAACTCAACACAAGAACCTTCAAAGAGTACAAGGTTCTGAAATAGTTCTGAAACCTGAACCCAACAAGAAAAAGGCATGATGGACACAAGAATCAGGATTGGGATGGAACAAGGAACAAGAACCTTGGAAAGGTTCTTGGTTTATGTTCTAGTCCGATACCCGATTCTGAAACACACAAGGAAAAACAAAGAATCAAAAATTGGATTTGAGATGGAAATTGGAATTCGAACCTTGAAAAGGTTCCAAGTGTCAGTTCCATTTCAAAACCTGATTCTAAAAAATAAAAGACGGCAAAAAAGAAGAGATCGAAATCAGGATGAAAACTAGAAGTTGAACCTTCGCCAAGTGCAAAGTTCAAGTTTCTTTCCAAAACTTGAATATGACAAAAGCAAAAAAATAAGGAAGAAACACGGGGATCGGAATTGGGACAGAAATGAGAACTCACACTTTTTGAAGGTGCAAGGTGATAGTTTCATTCCAAAACTCGACCCCAAAAAAGAAGAAGAAAGAAAACAAGGTTTGGAAGAAAAAGACAACTCCCAAAGCTAGAACAAAAACACCAAAGGGAAAAAGAAACAAGGGGGATCCATTTTGACCAAAATGAAAATGGGGTGGTTATGCAAGGCATAATAGGACTCACTATCTGAAAGAAAGAAGATAAAAGAAACTGTTACAAAGAGATTCAATAACTCATAACAAAAGGAAGATCCACCACTGCAACTCTATACCATCCACAACCTTCAGCTCACTACCTGGATAACAACTTTAGGTACACTTAAATGTAGATACCTTATGTAACATCATGGAAATAGGAAAGATTAAAGAAAACTCAGTAGCAATAAACTTCTAATGTAAACTAAAGCTAAACAACAAAGCACAAAGGAAACTATGAACATAAACAAAGATCAATCTCACCCAATATCTGCATGCTTAAATGAATGACCTCGATTGTCCTCCATTTCATCGTGATGGTATTCTTGCCCTTAGATTTTTCAGTATGTGTGCAAGTATAGCCTTGATAGATGTGATTATAGAAAAATATCAAAGATTAAACAACTGCTCCAAAAGTCATACAATTTCGGGAGGAGTTGAGATGACGAAAGACAGGTCAATTTATAGAAAATTGATCATTTGAATGAGAGGTCGAGATTGAAAGATAGACGTATGATTCAGATTAAAAGATTCAACATGCATTGAGATAAGTGTTAGTACTGACATGAGTGATAAAACCTAATAATAGAGATCAAGATTAAATAATGATTTAATCTCTAGTTGAAAGTATTTGAAAATTAGAAGAATAATGTTTGCATCAAAAGGATAAAGATAGAATAACATAAACAATCTGTTCGAACACATGCATAAATTAATCAATTAAATAAAGATATTTAATTAATAAATGTGTACATGCATAAGAGTTAAAGCTAGATAACTGGCTGGTCATGACAGAGAGTTCATTCGTGAAAGACAATCAGTCATTAAATTAAGAGATAACTGACTGATTTAAATAGATCTCGAGTCAAGTGGAAATGAATAGTTAGATAACTTAAACAATTATCTAAATATAGAAGAATGTGTCTGAAATAGACTTTTATGAATTAAATGATTATTTAATTCAACATTCAACATTTAGGGATTAAGTTAAATAAATAAGATTTATTTTTAATTGACTGAAGAAAAGATTAATGAATAATGAAATAATTAAAGTATTTATTTAATTATAGTTGGAAATATGATTAGGATAAATTAAATAAGAATTTATTTAATTTAAGAAGGAGAATAAAGTTAATTAGTGACGCAATTAAATAAAGAAAATTTATTTAATTAATCAGGATTTGAATAAAGATCATATGAATTAATTAAATAATTAAGTTTATTTAATTAATAGAAGAATAAATGTTAAAGTGAATTAATTAAATAATTAAAAGTTATTTAATTAATAGATGAGAAAGGACTTTAGAAAGTAATTAAATAATTAACATTATTTAATCACGACCATGACAATACAAATTATGAAGAAATTGAAGTCGTAGGCTTAGACCAAATTTCAGTTTCTACCCCTTCTATTCACTACATATGATAGCCTTAGCCATTTAAGTGTGCACTCAAATCACCACACTTGATCACATTCGCATCACATAACACACACACGCACCTCTCAACACAAACTTCACCTTGCATTTATACCATTTATGACCTCAAATAACTTCATAAGGTCAGACTCAATGAAACGTATGCACCTCAAATGTGCAACACCAAAATAGGTTAGCACCAAAGAAATTCATGGTGGAAAGAAGTGAAGGTAGACTACACCAAGGGTTAATTAGGATCCAAATCTACATCAACATGCTTCACCTTGCATCCACAATCCATGAAGCACTTCTGCACATAGCATTAACATGTTAGGTTGGCCAATCTTGAATTAAAACTAACAACAATCAACTTTATGCTTCATAGGTTTGAAAACATCCTACAAACCTCATGACAACACTACGCAACATATGGGAATATTCCAACATCAGTATACTATTTTGCAACACTGCCACAACCACTTGAAATGAGGAATACTTTCATCTTGTGCAACCAGTTGCATAACCAACAAACTCCAACTCAAGAACTGAACTTGCGGAGCAACCTAGCACTCATCACTCCAAGGGAAGGTATATGCAGACAACATTAGCACGTTCCCAAATCTACAAGACAAGAGACTTCAACGTGGAGAAATGCAAAGCAAATTTATTTCTCCCAAACAACCTTCTTCACAGGCAACACACTATCAAACACAACTTCTATTGCCGCATGATCCAAAACCTAAAACTCTAGATATAGTAACTTTGAACACCTCTGATCATCACATCCAAACTGCATAAGCATATCTTCAACCATGAAGAAATGTGGAGCGCAACAAAAAACACACTTTTATTACCTTGCACACTCTCTTATTCAAATTTTCTCAAAAGCACTTGGAAACCAAGTAAACTTATTGCATCTACAACACCTTCTCAACACCATGACATTTTCTCAACACAACCACACTAGGGGTTGACGCCAAACCACAACACATCCATGCTAGGGATTGACATCAATGTGACATCAAACCACAACATAGTGTAACTCTCCAACAACTCCAACAATCTCCACATACAAGGGGTTGAAAACAATGACAACACCAACAATCTCCAAAAATCTCCCCCAACAACTCAAATCTTCAACACATTCTATTTCACAAGTTTGATAAACTTGCTTATATCCCCTATCATGTGGTTGGAGCAACAATTGTCAATCACCTGGGAGTTTGCTTCATCTCTTGCATGAAAAGCAATACACTCAACACTTGAATCTTTAGTTCATCTTCAGTCTTCTTAGCAGCCAAGAACAAAATTTCATCCTCGTTATTGGGACAATCAGATTCATCATCCTTTGAAGAGTAGGAATCTTCCTTGGAGTAGAGACTCTTTTTGAACTTATTTCTTCTTGAATCTTTGTTTCTCTTTTCAAAATATTTTAAGGGACATTTAGAAACAAAATGACCAATCTCTCCACACTTAAAACATTTGAAAGGTAGCTTACCTTTGTATTTGTCAATACCCCTCTTCAACTTCCTTACAAAGTTTGATTCTCTTCATCACTGCCACTACTCTGATCAGTTGCTTCATACATATCCTTCTTACTAGCTTTGAAACTTGCTTCCTTCTATGGATATACTTTGTCAAATTCTCTTGTTTCATAGTCAGTGAGAGCACCATATATTTTATCCATTGAAAAAGGATCTAAATCTTTAGCTTCCTCAATAGAATATACTTTAGGATGATAATCTTTAAGAAGAGATCTCAATACCTTTTTAACTACCACCAGTTCTTCTAGGTCTTCACCAAGTCCCCTGGTTGCATTGATCACTTCATCTAGGCGATCCCACAATAGTGGTTTACACTTTTTGGCCAAACTTGACATTGAATTGATTTATTTAACTAAATCTTCACTTTTGGGCACCTGTAGCTACTAAACCATGAGGAATTTGAAGATGATACAAACTAGTGATTTGTGACATTTTGTCTGTAGATTCTGAATATATATTTTTTTAATTTTGAAATCAGATTGCATTTCTTTTTGTACATCTCCTTTGAAAACTAGTTTTTAACAGTAAACACTATTTTTAAAGAGTGATGTTCACCATAAACAACATAATTTTTTTTCTATGAAGGATAACTTTTTTTTTTTTTTTTGAATTTAGATTTGTAACTACAATATCTAGCACATTCATTTGGTTTCATAATTTTTTGTTGATTCTTTTTTTAATTAAGTTTTGAAGTCAAACCAATTACAGTTTAGACACAGACGTACCGTATACAACATAATTTTTTGTGTATGTATCAAAATTCAATTTTTTTTTCTAGATCAAGGACATCAATACCTAGCACAAACATATTTTTCAAAAAAAAATGGTAATCTACTATTTTTCCACATGTGCAGAGCAAAGAGCTTGATTTTCAGTGAAAAACCTACATTCAAAAGAAATAAAAAATAAATATAATAATCAAATTAAATGTATTTAAAATTGTACTTTTTGGGAAGCTTATAATAAGGACTACATACTTACAAAAAATAAATTTTAAATGAATTCATTTGATCCCCCAAAAGGTAAATCAAAAGTGGTTTTTTATCAACATTTTGATAGGTGTAAAGGAGACTCCATTATAGGCATGGTTTAAAACTAGTGGGGTTATATCTAAGGCGGTTTGATCTAAGGTGGTTTGGTCAAACCTTCTTCAATTGGAATCTTTTAAATGGAACTTTTTAAGGCTTAAGTCATTATGTTTTCTAAAAAATATGTGATTTCAACAAAAACCAGGATGTCCCAAAAAGTGTAAACCACTATTGTGGGATCACCCTCTACCCAACACAAATATCCTACAACATCATCATCCTCTGACATTTTCAAGTTCTCAAACTTGCCTTTGTAGATTTGCAACTTGGTTTGTTTTAATTTGATGTCTCATTCATATATACCACTGAGCTTATCCCGTACCTCCTTTGATGTCTTGCAATGCATTAATTTTATAAGATCAAAATCTGCTAGCCCACTCAAGATAACATTCTTAGCCTTTCTATTATTCTCATAGGCCCTAATCTTTGTCGCATCAGTTGGAGGAGTAGCAAGAATAGTATAACCATCCTTGACTAATTTCCAAACACCAAACCCTAAATAGGTCAGATAGGTTTCCATCAAGAATCACTAGAAATCTAAAATTTGTTCCATCAAATGTAGGTGCCTTGTGAGACCCCTCTTGTGCCATCCCAAATCTTCCTTAAGTTGTTAGAATTTTTCTAAGGAACCAAGCTTTGATACCAATTGTTGAACACACCAAAATACTGAGAGGGGGGCGAATCAATATTCTATCAAATCTCAAACCTTTTGAAACAAAAGAAACTTTAAACTCTACTACATGAATAGGAACATGAAAGATGAATACAATTCCCAACACAACACAACACTAGATATACGTGGAAAACCCCACAAGGGAAAAACCAAGATGAAAAAAGTTGCTAGGAGCTTCTATCCTAGTCCAGCCTCACAATGTGAACAACATTTCCAACTTTTCATTAGGGATACAACCCAATGAAGCTACAACTCCTTGAATACAGGTTTTAGGGTCACTCCCAAGGAAGCTACAACTCCTTGATTGCACTTGGGTGTTGCCACAATAGTGTGTCTCACTTTTGGGGCATACTGTTTTTGCCTGAAATCACTTATTTTTAGAAAAAATAATGATTTAAACCTTGAGAGATTCCATCTAAAGGGGTTTAATTGAGGAGGGTTAGATAAGACCTCCTTAGATTAAACCCCCTTAGATAGAACCCCTCTAGTATTAAATCATACCCACAATGGAGTTTCCCTCACACCTATCAAAATATTGGTAAAAAACACTTTTTCTTTACCTTTTGAGGGATTAAATAGAGTCATTTAAAAATTATATTTTACAAGATCGTAATCCTCGAAATAATCTTTCCAATAAGTATAGTTTTGATATGTTTTCATTTTATCATGTATTTAATTTTGAATTTTTATTGAACATAGGTTTTTCACGGAACATCAAGTTTTTCATTCTACAAAGGTAGAAGAATAGTAAACCATTGTAAAAAAATTCAAAAAATACCTTTTCCCTAGGTATTTATGTCATTGTTTCACCAAAATAAAAAATAAGATTTCAATATATAGACAACAAGTTATGTTGGACGACATACACCTATGTCAAAATTATAGTTATAGTAACTTAAAAAATTAATTAAAAAAATACATGTGACAAAAAATTATGAAAATATATCCTTGCCCTAGATATTGATATTAAGAATCTATGTTTTAAAAATTATAATTTTATCCTTTATAAAAAAAATTTATGTTGGACGACATAAACGTTACTTTCGAAAAAATATTGTTTTCTGTTTAAAAATAGTTATTAAGGGAGATGTTGAAAGATTCATGATTTATTTCATAATTTTTTAAAAATATATATATTTAGAATCTACACATAAATTTCCACAAATAACTAGTTCACATCATCTTCAAATTCTTAATGGTTTATCAGATATAGGTCTCAGAAGGTGAAGATTTAGTTTAAAATGTTGATATAATTGTCCATCTTGGCCAAAAAGTGAGACATAGTATTGTGATTTCACCCACTTTGTTCTAGGGATACAACCCAAGGAAGCTACAACTTCTTGATCTAAGCACACACTCAGGAATTATCACAAAATGGTAGTCCTTCCACTACCTAAAACTGAAAATTAAGCTGAAACCTTTTGATGCTTACAATTCTTTGTCACTTCTCTTTTGATTGCAATTTTTCATTGTCACTTAAAATTTCTTCTCAACTACCTACAAGCTCATTGATTTCAACAATCAATAAGTTTTTCGTTTAGCTCACTGCCTCTAGCAAAAAATTAAGCACACTTCTACTTGCCTTCTGTCTCAGAGATATGATCAGATTGAAACCAGATAGGATTTTCCACAACTTCTCTTTATCTTTTAGCCACTTATATAATTATCATCTTTTTTCACACTCATTCCATGCCCTAGATCAACTAGGTTTTTATCTACAAGTCAGTCAAATATAAAACAAACAATATAAAACATGTAGAGGGAAAGACCCAAAAGACTACACACAATACCAGGAAGAGGAACATTCCTTTCGAATTACAACACATGCTTAACCTAGTCCTAAACAATCTTCATACCTTTGATCTTCACTAGACATCATCCACACACTTTGTAAATTTAAAAGAGGTCAGCTAGAAGCAAGAAATAATGAAACTTGTAGCATGTCAGCCTTCACATCATTAGTGGTACATGAGAAAGATAAAACATTAGTTGCATTACTCCTAGATGAGTTGGCATGACCCATACAACACCTTCAAACACTCCATAAGCTCTTCTCACACTTTAACTTGTGGCACACATCATCAACATACCTTAGTCGGCCTCAAAAGCATTAACCAACAAGATAATCATTCTAGACCGCAACTAGTATTGGAGGAACTAGACAACAATTTGTAGAGAAACAAAAGACATCACATGATGTTCAAGAACACTCTCATGCAACCCTTTCACAACTTTATGCAACAACAAGCTAGTGCAAGCTAACAGACATTGAAACCAGACATTGGAAAGCATAGTCTTGAACTTTTCCACTTCTTTCTCTATAAAAGGATTATTGACATGAAAATTTTCATATAAAACCTTCACATATCTAGGAACTTATCTTCTAATCCACACAAGCATATCTACAAATACAGAGAAATGTAGGGCCAACCTTTACACCTCTGAAAACATCAACATTAGATCAACACAACCTTCAAATTGTCACTCTCAAAAACAACTTTTTGGACTTGGATCACACATGCCTTGACACAACAAAAATCTATCTTCCAAACTATAGGAGCAATGCACCTCTAGCGAAGAAATACAGAGCATTTCCTAGAGACTTTGGCAACCAAATAGCCAAACTACACCACTCTACATAGAACTTTTGACATCAATGACAACCAAACTACAACACCAAGCACATAAGGGGGAGCTAAACATAGTGTGAAATTATCAAGGTCAACAATTTATGATGTTATATATAAAATAATCAAATAATTGTAATAAGATAATTATAGAAAATAAATAGTACTTAGCTAAAATCTAATAAATAAAAATGTAGTGCAAGGTGTTTGTAGTTTATTTGCAAGTGTGTAAGAGAATTGTGAGTACTTAGATGAATGGTTTATAATCTAGAATTTTTTTAAAATTTTTTTGGATTACTTCTATGATTATGAAAGTTATATATGCAATTGGTAGTGATTTTACCCAAGCCCATAGGTCTAAAGTTTGGTGCATGGATATAATCTCTATTAACTTGATGTTTTATTTTTCATTTTTTCTCGATGCTTGTGATCTATTTTAGTTAACTAGTGGTGTTTACGAACAAATTTGAGCAATTTTCTAGACAAGGATTGATTATCCTTTGGTCAAACCCTTGGATGGATCAATTTAACTTGACTAGGAAAAGATCAAAGATAATAAGAAGTCATGGAGAGAATACCTTAGATGTTTATGCAAGCATGTAATATATTAATTAATGCTCCAATTATGTGAATGAATATTTTAAATGTACATGAGATGTGTGATCATATGTGAAAAATAGATTAGGGTTAGTCCTTAAATATAAATTTAAAGGTGGCAATTAAAATATTTTACACATTGAGTACACACGTATAATTTAGCTATCAGGATGGGTTGGGTTGACCCCAAATTTGAATCTTAAATTTTGTAGTTTTGGGTTTATTTTCATAAATTATGGATATGCATGCCTAGGTGGGAAATGGAAAAACTAAGGATAAGAACTAGTTTCTAGGAATGAGTGTAGATGAAATTAGGTAATGTTGAGGTTATGTACAAACTTTTTAGTGGAAATTATGCCCACTTATACACTTATCATTGTATAAAGAATAATTAAGTCAAAGTGTGTCCATCATGAAGGGGAGAAATGCAAGGTTTACAATTTCCACCATTACATTTTCCCCAAATTGAATTACATATGAATACGAGGAGGATACATTCCAAAGAATCAAGTAGGCAAGATAAAAATATTTATATTCAAACAAATAAAAAATATACATATAATGATACAAATGTTGTTTTTAGTGAATGCTCCCTTGTAGTGAGTGCTCCATTTTGGAGATTTATTTAAAAAAGCCAAAAGATTCAATGAGGCATCAATTATCTACTTAAAATAAAATAATATATTATCTACAACCAAAATAATAAAAAGGGAATAGATAGTCCACTTGTGGTGGAACAAGGACCACCAAGGAGCAACAAAGTTAATGTTGTACCATCTAAAGGTGACCAGGATAATAACGTAGGCATTGCAACCATGCTTAAGAAAGGAGCAATTGTGACCTTATATGCCCCCCTCCAATTAGTTGCATGAAAAGAACATGATTAATTTGGTGGAGAGTAGAAAATATATGTAAAATGATGAAAACCTTAGAAACTTAAATAATCATATAAGAATGTAAATACATAATCATGTGAAACCATAAGAAGATGTTAATATATACTCATGAAAGCACATATAATGGATAGAAAAAAAGATGCCCTCGGTGTTGCCCCTAATTGTAGCTATGAAGCAAGTAAAAGTGGCCATAAATGTTAGATAAGGATCTTGTAAGCATAAAGAAGTGTGATATATCATCATGATGAACACTAGGGGAATACAATCATCATTAAACATGGTAGCATAAAACACAATAATTGTTATTGTAATATAATCATATAGATCTAATATAAAATCATGAGATGTAAGAATGGTAATCATGACATATTATGTAATCATCACAAGAAAAGATCTACACAACCATGGAATTTATCTATGCAATTGAAGATTTGACTAAAATACCATAAATCTAAAATTTAGCACATGAATATGACCTCTACTAAATTTTGATATCTACTTTTTAATTGGCCTTGATGCTTGTGAATTATTTTAGTTATTTGGTGATGTTTAGGAACACCTTTGAGATGTTTTCTAGGAAAGGATTAGTTTTTATTTGGTCAAACTCCTAGATGGATGAATTTAATGACTAGAACAAAGATTAAAAAAAAGTTTATCATGTAGAGAATGCCCTAGTTGCTTACACAAGTAGGTAATACAATAATGAATACTTTGATCATGCAAATGAGTATTTTAGATGTGGTCTAGATGTCTAGGTATTAGGTGATTAGATGTGAAATTGAAATAGGGTTAGCCTTTAAATACAACTCCAAAGGTGGCAAGTGAAACATTTTGCACTTTGAGTCGACACATAAAAGCTAGTAAAATAGGTTGGGTCAACCATAAATTTATATCTAAAATTTAAAAGCTTTGGGTTCATTTTTGTAAATTGTAAATGTGAACTTAGATGCAAATAAAAAAATGAGGATCAAAGTGAATTTATGAAGTAGGTATTGTATCAACACCTATATCTCATTTTTTTGTAGATATTGTATCGACATCAATATCTACAAATGAAACCAAGTAAGATTTAGATCATATGCAAACTTTTAGCAAAAAATGCATCCCTTATATACTTCTCACTGCATAAAAATAATTGAATCAAAATGTGCTCAAAACAAAAGGAAAAAGTACAAGATATACAATTTTCACCATTAGAACCATGAAAAGGCATATAAATGAAACCAAGTAAGATTTAGACTATATGCAAAATTTTAGCAAAAAAATGCACCACTTATATACTTCTCACCACAAAAGGATAATTGAATCAAAATGTGCTCAAAATGAAAGGGAAAAGTACAAGATATATACAATTTTCACCATTAGAACCATGAAAAGGCATACAAATGAAACCAAGTAAGATTTAGATTATATGCAAACTTTTAGCAAAAAATGCACCACTAATATACTTCTCACTGCATAAAGATAATTGAATCAAAATGTGCTCAAAATGAAAGGGAAAATTACAAGATTCACCATTAGAACCATGAAAAGACATACAAATGAAACCAACTAAGATTTAGATTATATGCAAATTGTTAGCAAAAAATGCACCACTCATATACTTCTCACTGCATAAAGATAATTGAATCAAAATGTACTAAAACGAAAGGAAAAA
>VDFB02321001.1:0-12718 GCA_007258455.2 Sequoia sempervirens | reverse complement strand
ATATCCAAAAATCAACTTAAAATTCCTGGTACATAAAATCTTGATCCTCTCTATCTTTAATTATCTCTAAAATCTTTTCACGATCTTCAATAGGAAACCTCCACTTTTGTTTGACACATTCTCTTTTAGGTAAAGTTTCTAAATTTATTTTTGTTTCCAAAACTAAGTGATTGTAATGTAGAACCTTTTGTCCTAACCTATAATAAAAAAATATAATACCATTTTTTTCTATCTTTATTTGTTGATAATATGTGCCTTTAATAATGACTGATCTAATGGGATACTCTTGTCCATCACCCTATGTCATCGATTCCACCAATTTGGTTTTTGGTTGTGTACATATTAGTAGATAGTAATCTACACCTTCCACATTTTCAGGATCTACAACTATAGTGAAAATATCTCTTGTACACACACCACATATATACATACAGTGAATACATTTAAGTTGTAAATATATTTTTAATTATATATATAAACATGCTTGGAACTTACTTAAACATATAATATATATTTAAATCTTGATTTTAACTAAATTAATCAATTTCCATACTTGTAACAACTAAATCAGATACACGTTCGTAATCAGTTGAATATAGTGGATCGTAGACATCAACATTCTCATCTTCAGCAAAAGAAGGTATTGATATTAATTGTTTTATTTCCCATTGTGAAACATACCCATATCTAATATTCTCACATTGATCAATATTTGCATTGTCCTCAATGCAATAAACACAAAAACATGATTTTTCTCTCACATTAATTGCATAAGGCCTACTACTCCCCGTTGTCATGGTTTGATGCAAATTTCTAATACCATGAATTGCTTGAAAATTATAAGGATTTGATTGATCAATATTTGTAAATTCAAACTTGAAAATTAAATTTGAAATCATGTACATGTACTTGAACTTTGAAATTCAAATTTTTAACAAATTTTGACTATATGTACCTATAACTTCCCAAAAATACTGTGTGTTGTATGTTGAGTTGCGAGCAGAAAAATGACTTTTGCACCATTCAACAATTTTGTTTGCATTCCGTATGGCATTACCTAGACAAGTACACAAGTTGGCACAATTTGTCACCTATTACTTTCAAGGAACTTAAAAGAATTTAATCTAGGTTTTAAATATATATATATCTAATCTTTAAAAAAATATCAAGCTAGATTCCATATATATATATATATATATATGGTGAAAGTTACATACCAACAAGTTCATGTTGACGAAGTGCATGCTACACACATGCTCCTGCTCCATTGCACTCTCCTTTTCCATGTCCACTTTCATAAAAAATCCATAAAAAATTGGTGTTATGTCTAGCATGTTGACTGCTTAACCAAACAAAAGCTTTTGCAGACTTAAATTGTCCTGTGAAGTTACAAATAATTAAACACTCAAACCAAATTAGCTTCAAAAAAGTAATTATATATATAAGCAATTAAACAATTTAAGTCTCAAATTTAAAAGTAAATATAAATTAAAAAATAATAATTTAAAAACAATGTACTTACCAACACATCCATCAAACCATATCCAGTGTTGTTCTTGATTTATGCCATGTTGTCTCAAGTCTTCAATTTTTTTTTGAAACAATGAGCTACATAGCTTCTATTATGATTCGTATCATCACTGATATAAAAGTGAACCTCTTTGATGATAATTCTATCATCTTTTCTACTTTGTATTCCATCGACTGCTAACTCTGCATGCCTATAGCAAAATTGCACAAAGATTGCAACTTGCTCTAAATGATAGTATTGACTTTGTATATCAGTTTGAGGGCTAAATGTATAGTTTTGAGAGAAATCTACAATAGAGAGAATACAACCTGGTGGAAAAAAATTCTTTGAATCATGAAATTGCTTAGCTTGCCATCTTGCACCATGACAATGTTGGATATGTGGATATATGATATTGCGAAATTTACTCATGAATTCATTGTAAGGCAATCCACTCTCTTTGAGAACAATTTTTTTGGCTTGAACTCCTGACTTCGTTAAGTATGTCTCATATTCAAATCTCTTCCAAGTAACTTTCATTTCATTATTGTCAACATGTAAAATATTCTTCAAATCTCCACAATCATTACATACATTTTTTATACATTGAACATTGAATTCATTTGAATCTTCTAATTTTTTGCATAGAGGAGACTTCACAAATTGTGTTGTGCTTCTAGGGATAGCTAAATTTTGATCAATTGCCGCCATAGATTTCTATATGATTGTAGGTGTAGATCAAATTCAATATGATTTCGACAACAAGTTTCACGTACTTTATTTATATGTACAAATGATGGTCGTAGTGTTTCAAACATCCTTTGACAAATCTTCACATTTAAAAATTCTTGTTTAAATACTTCAAAAAGTTCACTTTGTGTTTTATCTATAAATGTTTGACATACCTTGTACCATCATCACCTATTATTTGTGGATAGTAATCCCTTCTATTGGAAGAAACATGTAACGCCTCACCGTGTGGAATCTAATAAAACAAAGCATAAAGTACAAATTAACCAATTTTTTTTTTTTAAAGTCATTCGATTACACAAGCGTTTTAAGGATTCCAAGATGACATTACTTAAACCTTACAAACAAGAACATCATGACATAATATTAAAGTCATAAAACTTAAGTACAAATCACAATCATGTAAGATCCACTTTCTCATAAACTTTATACGTACCATGATATTTACATATCCAGATAAACAAGTGAGATTTTAGTAAATCTCGATACATCATAATGTTAATACAATGAGTACTCTCATACAATGAGGTAAATATACAAAGAAGATAATGATTCCTCAAAACTAACATCCATGTCTTTGAACACGCTCAACGCCCATCATCACAAACAAGAAAGTGACAAGAACCTACTCCACTTAATAATGTTTAGTCCAAGCAAAAGCACACCGTGAAGAGGACCAATGGTGAATAATAGCATGTTTCTCCCAACCATGTGGTACCCAAAGGTCCACTCCCTTCTTGCTAGGAGATAACAACAGGCCTCCCACAAAACAAGCAAACAAACCACCAAGAAAAGATGTTACATTACATGGTTGACAACACATAATCCACAAGACATTATTCCGAATCTCCATGATGGATCACAACAAACCCTAGAGGCAAAAATAGTAACAAAGGTGACTCTACATAAGAGGCCACAAACATAAGCCAGACGTGGTGCGTCATCACATATTGGTTCCTAGGTTACCCGTGTGAATCTTCCTAGGCTACCACCCTCATCCTGCAGGCAACCCCGATAGTCTCTACCACTTTCTAATCTCTTAGACATACCATGTGGAGTCGAAGTTACCTTCAGAAAGACAAGGTAGACGACTAAGCCATTCCGTGCCTCAACCCACTCCTTAATCTATACAAGCATTACACTAGGTGAGGCATTCCTGCTAATCTTTATTATTTAATGAACCCCAGGTTTAATTATTAAAGTTTTCACTAAATTAAAAAAACCCATGATAGGTTACCTTGACAACCACTTAGGGTTCCAACCCCTATCACAAGCCACTCTTCCTATAAACATGACGCAACATAAAAATACCAAGGATTTCCAACATGCATATAAAACAATGCCATAGTAAAATATATCTCATTCATGGTCCAATCATGGGACAATTCAAACACCTCAAAGGTAACAAATAAATCTTGCATGGAAAAGTCCCAAAATAGATCATGGTATTAAAACATCAATAAACAAATATTAAAAGCTCTTTTTCTTTAGAATCAACAATTAAGCCTCTGGAAGAAAAGGTACACATATCTCAAATTCAGATACAAAGGAAAACCATTAAACACAAAAAGAAAAGTCTCAAATGATTGCATCATCCACATGACATAGACCATATAAGCTCATAATACCTCAAAGGTAATCAATACATCATGCATAGTTTAATTCCAAAATACCACATAGGTTCACTAAGTAATGAACAAGGCCAACTTGTAAATAACGATACCAAATGAATACCACATCTCACATAAAATAAACAAATCATTCTAAGAGATTCCTATCTCAAAATCTAACACGAGATTACAATCAAGAGGTTAAACAACAACATGGCAATACAATATTTCCACATTCTATGTTATTCATTACTTAATCACTAATTTTACTCCATTATCTATTTGCTAAAACAACAAATCTCAAAACACTTATTTTCATATCAAAAGTAGACTTAACTTTTCAAATAAATCAAATGATTATAATCCCCGACGAATCAAAACTACAATTATAATTGTTATCAACCACAAATTTAAATATTATCTTCTATACATGCTTATACATAAATAACTTTTCATAATACTTAAATTTATTTTAAATTCTTCTTGCAAAGAATAGGTACAATTTAATGAATTCCAACTTCTAATAAGTAACTTTAATATTAAAACTTCAATTTAAAATCTCAACTTAATTGAATAATAAATATATTTTCAAGTCTTAACCAAGAGATTACTACAAATAGAAATTTCAATTGAATTTAAAACACAACATTTATCTATAAATATAAATAGATATTTATCTTTATTATTCATATCAATTGACAAAGAATAATATAGGAACTATTGTAATTATTAATTAGCTAATTAAATGTCATTCAATTCTAAGATAAACTTGAACATTTCTTTATAAGATTAAAGCTTAAAAAAATTTCTTATTAACAAAATAAACAAAACTGATTGTTTACAGCTGTGCAATTACAAAAGGTATTCATGATATGCATGATAAACAAAAATTTTGCATGGCCAAGTTTCAGAGTATTTAAAGCACAACTTAATACAACATTAAAGAGGAGATCATGCGCCATGCAAACAACCCATCAACACTTTACAAAAGATTACAGAATAAAACCTATGGTCAAAAGTTTACCCAATAGTTGAGGCACCCTACAAGGAATATACGCCATGCTGAGGGAATTTGTCTATTATAATTGAGTGCTTCAACTATGTCAGGTTGACAATAAAATCAAGAGATTTTTTAAAAGTCTGTACCCTTCTATATATTCAAGCGTTGCAACAATGACAGTCGCTAATAGATTCAGGCAGGTTATCTAAATCTATATATCTTACCATGTTCAAATGCTACAGTGGTGACAAGATGCCAATGAAAACAAAATCAAAATATCTACAACGAATTTTAGATATAACAAAGAGGTTATAGCTAGCACACCCTTGCTTTAAAACTCAACATAATTCATGTTACAATAAAACAAACCCTCCTATGACTTCATATTTAAATATTTCCAATGCCAGTACATGTTCAAATAGGAAAATATGCATTTCAAATTGTGTTTATTTCCTCTGTAAATAGTATAAAACTCATTTAAGACATGGTTGGAAGATATGTGCCTAAGGAAAAAATAAGAGAGGGAGAATCAGATGCCACAAGGCAATCTTAAAAATATGAAAATAAAAAAAATTGACTCAAAAGGAAAACGCTGGAAACACCAAGTCAGATTCATAGGCAAGGCATATGGTAATTTTCAAATTAGATTGAACAACAAGAAGGAAGGGAGACACTATTTGTAAACAAGGCCACACAGAATTAAATCACACTTGAATGCTGCGACATTCTTTAGTCTCATGATTGATGATTTAGACCATTACAAAGTGCCTCCATGTAAAGAGGTCTTAACCGAAATATCAAAAACAAATTGAACGCAAAACAAAGCATGCTTACTGGATTTTCAACCAACTTGAATATTGCAATCTTCCGATCCGATCCACATCCAAAACCCAATAATATACTTGCAATTCAAAATTTGTGATAAAAACTTTTCCCAAAACATCTGTTGTATCAAAATTTCCTAAATGCTACTGCCGTGAAAATTCTTTCAAAAAATTGCGGTGAATCCAAAAATTCCAACCCCAAAATCTTTTAATGCATTTAATTAACTCAAACTCATAAATCTTAACTGTTTTTCAATCATGCATTCCAAATTGATCAACCAGTTCTAACTTAACCATTTAACTCCAAATCACAATTTTCATCTCCAAATCCAAATTATGTAACATGTTGAAAACAACTTGTTTGAAAATATCTATTTCCATATAAATCCTATTTGCACAAGTAATTCAACAATTGCTTTTTATTAAATACCTTTTCACAAAATTAACTCTCTTTTAATTAAATGACTTGTTTAATTTAAATTAATAAATTAAACCATAAACATAAAAAATTTAATCAAATATATATTAACAAATAATCATTTAACTAAAATAATGAATTCTGAAACTAAACAATATAGACAAAAATGACACAACAGAAACAAACGACAACAACAATGGGTGACAAAAAGATACTCGTTCAATGAAGAATGATGGCTTAAATAAAGACCTGACACTATCTTCAAATCAACATAATTCCATTGGGTTAGGGCATGCTCAGACCCAACAAGCAGGTGAAGACGATACCCAGTACCTGTATCTGCATAAAACATCTCTGCTAAACATATAGCAGGGTACTCACGAATGAGTAGTGTTACACTGTCTTCTTCACCAAAACTAACAAGCATCAATATATTATAAACATCAAATACATCAAGATAATGTCATAGAAACTCATAAACAACATAAACCATATCACACTTGTGTCTATCACAAAATCATCACACAAACACAACCAGATGATTAGGATGTCAAATATATCATCCATAGAGTATAAAACAACATAATTTGAGTCATATCCAAACAAACAACATAGTATCATAGACAAATAAAGTGTCTATCGATCAAACCTAAAAAAACTAAGACATGATCTCCCAGCTGAGAGGGACACTACAAAAACATGAGAGTGGGTGGTCCAATATTCAACCACCTGTTTCTTTACATCTTCTGAAATTCTATCTTTTTGGGGAACCCTACAAATATTTACCCAATTTTTCTCAAATTTTCCATCTTTTTCATTTCTCTTTTCAATATACCTTTGAATATTTCTCCTAGAAACATTTAGTAATTCAGCAATTTCTTGAACTTTTCTTCTATGTGATAATTTCTTACTAGAAATTATAGCCATCAACGCTCTACGTGCAACACTTAAATCACTAGATCAACTCTTCTTTTCAATACATTCCAATGCACTTTTTGCAAGTTTTCAACAATTGTTTGTTTTAAATCTGATGACCTTTTCCTATTATCAACCCATAACAACTCCAAAACAAGGGTCATTTCTTTTCGTCTAAATAACTTTGCAACTAACTGTGCTCTTCCAATTAGAGATTTTTCTTCAAAAAATCCATCCCATATTTTTTTAGAGTGTAATTTTAATGTGCTTTCAAATAACATATCTTCATATGAAATATTATTAAAAAGAGAATCCTCATCCATCTCCATCAGATTTTCCATACCATAGTCCAAAAAATTTATATTACTAGGTTCAGTTTGTTCTTGTACATGTACATTACCTTGATCATCAATATTTTCCATGGGTTGTTGTTCAGTAGATGTTCCTTCATCCTGCTTTTCTCTTTCTTTGTCTTACTCATGTTCGATCATACTTCCTCGATCTAATCCTTGGATTTTCCATCACAAATTGCACTCAAATTTGAATTCACCTGCATACAAATTTGTACACACATGAGCTTTCAATGAAACATGTATAGTTAATATAGCATAAATATTTTAAAAAGCTTGTAACTAGATGCAAAACATAAACATAAAATATTTAAACAAAAGTCTTTAATGAACATAAACATGCAAAACATAAAATATTTTTAATTTAATAATATATACATGTGTATAAAAGATAAGTCCAAGTTGGAAATAAAAGTAAAGGCAAAGGTAAATTTAATAAAACATAGGTATTTAAGGAGGACATGTAAGAACAAGAATGAAAGAACATAGAATTGGTGATCAATAATAATGAAATCTAAGAATTTAAATAGTGAAAACAACAAATACATTCATGTTCAAACAATTTTTAAATAAATAAAATAATTGTTCAATAAATAATGTAAATAAAATAAAATAATCTTCTTTCTATATAATTCTTTATAAATATATTTTTACAAATATTTCTTTGATGTTAATATTTTAATTAAAAAAAATAGTGAAAACAAACTTCAAATGCATTTTTCATAAAGACATAATCAATTAAATAAGTTGAAGATCAATACATACCTTCAAAAATAGCTCTCCTATTGTCCAAATGTCGAAATAAACCTTCTTTAATCGAAAATAGCTTTCCCTATTGAATATTTTGAAATATCTATTTTTTTGAATTTTCTTAAGTTGAAAAATTAGAAAAAAAATAATTTCTTTTATTTCGAACATTTTCACTGAGTTCTTATCGGCCTAGAGGGATTTTCGTTGATTAATTTTCGACCGAAGTTTCGGCCCGGGAGAGAGGGTTTTGACCGGTCCATGCTCATTGAAACCCCCTCCTCGAATTAAAGATGTCTAGTTGGCATCCTACATGGCACCCAACTCATCATTTTTCAGAATTTTCTCAAACATTCATATTTGATAGAGTATTTCTCTAGTCAAATGATCTTTCCGCAAAAATAAAAATACCCTTTTGTAGAGCTCAGAGTGTAGAATCCAAATATATAATTTTTATAATATTTTGATTAGTTTTAATTATTTTATTTTTAAAATAATGCAAGTAGGTTTTTTTAAAAAAAAAGAGGTTGATTAGAAATTTAAAAAATATATATAGTAAAACATATTAAATTTTTTTAAAACTTATATGAGACACAAGAGGAGAGAGTTTTCTTCAAAAGGGTATAATATTTTTTTCAAAATGATTAAATAAATTGAAAATAGTTGATGGCCTATAAAAACTGTCAAATTCTAACATATTTGACTTTAAAACATTATTACAAGAAAAATATACATCAAAATGTGATTTTTTTCCATGCACAAGATATTGAAGTTACCTATTTGGAGAAAAAAAATATGGAGAAATGAAGTTTTTTTAATTTGTTTCTTGACTACCACAAGTCACTCTTTCTAAAATTTCAGCATTCCAAAATTTGTCCTTAAATTGACAAAAAACATAATGAATTTTTTTTTTTAAATTTTAAAAATTATAAGAATAAACTACATCAAAAGTTCAACATTTCATTAGTTTACACCATTTTGAAATTCAAAATATAAAGACCACTTTTATGTGGTAGAAGTTCAATTTTTTTTTTACTGTTGGTCGATTCCTTTATAAAGTGTGACACAAGTTTGTACTTTTACCCTAAAAGAATTTAACTATCTTATTAGTGATAAAATTACTTATTTCATTCACAATGATTTAACTTTGAGGCACCTGATTTAGGAAGGATGTGGCACTATACTAGCATTAGAGACATGAACTTTACCAGGAAAACAAGGATTTCTAGATGTGCATACCATTTGGTACACTTTTTTGGAGAGACTAAAAGATGACGATATTGCGAGTAGCAAGGCATAACACTAAATATAATCTGAAACGAAAATTATATGCATAAATTACCAAGTACAACTCCAAAGTTGTTATATAGGTTAGGGATTATTGAGATATGAAGCTCTTTTTCTGAACACCATGGACTGTGGAAGCTTAAAGCCATTAATAGCCTATATCCTTTTTCTAATTGTTCTGGAGAATAGGCAGCTTAATTAACACTTAAGGATTTGTAATTAAAAATGGATGGTAAAAAAAGTAGATGATTAGAAAACTAACAAGTATGCATTCATTAAAGATATAAAAGATTATAATCCTCTCTTCTCAATGTTTTGGAGAACCAGACAATTTTAATAACACTTCAAGATTTGGTTTATTATAAGGAGTGTCATTGGGACTCAACAGGTAGATAATTTCCCAAGCTTTCAACAACAAGCCATGGTTTTGTAATATCCCAGATGGAATATATTATATTGTTTGATTTACATATAATGATTGACACAAAACCACTAATATATGTAACTTTGTTGGGTTTGAATGCATGTCTTTTGAGTTGGTCGATTTTGAAATAAATTTGCCACAAAGTCACTAAAAATCTCTTTGGAATATCATGAGACAATTGTTAAATCTGCCATGAAACCTTTGACTTGTTTAAACCCTTAAATATACAATGAACTGCAGACTTGAATTATAGTGCTAGGGAGAATATGAAACATCGCACTTAAATACAAATGTGTGAAAAAAAAAGGTGCTAAGTACATTTGAGTTCTCTAAAAAGGGAGACAATACATTAAGTGTATTATATCTGTGCTTCCAACTGCCCCATTGACATATTTTGTGCAAATTAATTCAAAATGTACCTTTTACCATTAAATATCTTCAAGAAAAACCCCAACTCTCCTCTTCCCCATCCAAAGAAAAAATTAATAATGGAAAAACTACTTAGGCTTTGCAACCGCAAACAGATAAATATATGCATCTAGAATAACTGTACAAAATCATCTAGAAATAGGGTTCCCAAGCATATATTGTATTTATAACTTACTAGTACGATCCCATCCAAACACAAATAAACATATGCCTATATGCTTGTAAAGATTGTGAGAAAGTGAACAACCCTTCAATGATAGTTAACAGGCCTTCAACTTGCTGCATAAGAAACATACTAGAAAAGAAAATAGATACACATAGCAAACGAAGGGTTGTAGCCTACACCACAAATGGGTATCTCAAAAAAATGCATCCATGTGACTAAAACCCAAATCACCTAAAACCCTAATTTTTTTCTCATATTATAATATAGAAGGCGCCTCATAAGAAAAATATACTGTATACATCAAAACTAACCCTAATATGAAATACAACTAAATTTATCTATGTGACTCTAGGTTTCAATCCTTACATTTTGCTTGAGATCGATTTAAGCAGAAATCAAGAGAGAGGAGAAAATAAATTTTGGGTATGTGCACCTATTTTTTGGTGTGTTTTGACCTTTGATGTTTTCCTCTCATCTCGCCTTCGCCTGTGCATGAAAATGACAAACTTCTGATGTTCGCCTCCTCTCACCTTCACTTGTGCATAAAAATGACATAAAGTTATTCATGTGACTAAACTTATGCCTAGAACGGGAAATTGATATAGTGTAAGAAAATCAATTAAAATATAAAGGATAGAGCAATTTAACAGATGTTTCAGCTATAATTGTACCGATAGACATGCATGCAAAAGAGGGAAAATTTCTAATGAACACAAAACCCCATTGATAACAACGATAATGATAAATGTTTTCTTGCCCCTGTTTTTGGTTGTGCAGCCTTCCCAATCCTTCACCTCACCCTGTGAAAATGTAAGAAATAACCTGAAAACAACCTCATTGGAAATGCAAAATTGATCTCGCCCTTTGCCCTTAAAAGTGAAAATGACTCTCTCAAAATGATAAAATTTAGCCTGGTCTCTAAATTTGGAGAGGCAAAAAATGCCTTTGATCAAAGGAGGGGTTCAGTCGAAGGATTATTTTTTAAAAAATTAAAAAAAATTGAAACATTCATGAACCCGAGGGGTTCTTTCTAACACAACCTTTGATAGAAGGGTGGGCACTTCAACTGAACCACCTTCATTCGAACCCCCCCTTCATTTGAAGCCCTTTAGAGAATTTTTAATGGGAGTTCTTAATTTTTTTTCATCCAAAAAAGTCTAACCCACTATTGTGGGTTCACCCCATTCCTCTGAATAACCACCCAAATTCCCTTACCGTAGTAACTTTGAGAACTAACAATTAATTTATTTATTACTAAAAACTAACTTAACAACTAATTTACTAAATGTAAACTTTAATTTCCAACAGACTTATGCATTCATTTGCAACTTGAAATTTTCCACTTTAGTTGGTTTCTCTTTATTACCTCATTTTAATTTTTAGTTCCTACCAAGCACACCACTTCTTTAACAAGTTATTAATAACTTTGGTTTAAACAAATGAGAATTCATAGTTATTTTCTATTTGACAAATATTTGAATAACTCTAAAGTAAATATGCAAAATATTTAACAAAACAAATATCTAAAATTAATTTTCTGAAATGTAAATGGCTCAGGTCCATTATCATAGTTTCAAAAATAGTAAATTTAATTTCACTAGTCTATTTACTTTCCCAACACTAATTCTATATAAATATATATTAAGACTACTAAATTGTAAAATGAATTTAACTCAACTATTTTAAACATATAATTTTTTTTTTAAAATATAAATTTAATAATTATTAACTTATTTGAAAATAATTACTATTTTAACCTAGAATTCTATTTGTATGTGAAATGAAGTATTTGAAAATAATTCCTATTTTAACCTAGAATTCTATTTGTATGTGAAATGAAGTATTATTAGAGTTAGAATTATTAATCATAAAAAATAATTAATCAAATCACAACAATATTTGTAAAGCTTAGAATTCATTATAAAATTAAACTAAATTTTAATTTCTAAAATTTATAAAGTATTTATTATCTAGTTTTGAAAATAATCATTTAAATTATAGTAATTATCTACTTCAAATAAATTAAATTAAAACTAAATTTTATTTTAAAAATAATTCAACAATTATTAATTATAATTTTAAAATAAATTATGTATATATATGACTAATTTCTTTGCATCCTAGAAATTATTGTATTTTCTAAAATTACGTTAAATTCTAACTTCAAAAAAATCAGAAATTATTTTGCATGCCTACTTTTGTATTTTTGAGTTCAATTAGGTATATTGTTCTTTAAATTTGAATAACCAATCATAGAGTAAAAAATTAATAATCAAGTCACCACAATG